>VWPV01010772.1:9902-48004 GCA_013389885.1 Geococcyx californianus
GCCATCCAGCCAGTTTTTAACCCAGCAAAGGATGTGCCTGTCCACACTGATGGCAGCCAGTTTCTCCAGCAGGATACTATGAGAAATGGTGTCAAAGGCATTACTGAATTCCAGGTACACCACATCCATGGCCTTTCCCTTGTCCATTAAACGGGTAATCTTGTCATAGAAGGAGAACCCATGTTGACTGGGCCTGAACACCCAGTTGTCCTGGGCGTACTTTCTGACAGCACTTGAGACGATCTGCTCCATGACCTTCCCTGGTACTGAGGTCAGACTGACAGGCCTGTACTTACCTGGATCTTCCCTTCGACCCTTCTTGTAAATAGGTGTAACATTTGCCAGTCTCCAGTCAAGCGGCACTTCCCCAGTCAGCCAGGACTGCTGGTAGATGAAGGAAAGGGGTTTGGCGAGGACCTCTGCCAGTTCCCTTAATATACTCGGATGGATCCCGTCTGGCCCCATAGACTTGTGTGCATCTAATTGGCCAAGCATCTTCCTCAACAAATTACTTTACGGGATGGTATGCGCACTCATCACATTCATGTATGACTCCAAGCTACAACGAGCAGTTTATACACTGTAGGGCTGGACTGCCATTCAGAGAGACTCTGACAGCAGAAACAGTAAAAGATCCTGTACCTGTGGGTAACTACCACAGAAAAGGACACTGCAGACAAGTGAGGCTGCTTTGCATCCTTACACCAAACATATATTGGGCTACAATGGCAAAACCGCAGCCAACAAGCTGAAGGAAGTGATTACTCTCTTCTCACTTGTAAGATCATATTTGAAACACCTTTCCTAGCTTCAGGTTAGTCAGTACCAGCAAGATATTGATAAAGTAGGAACATTCTACACACAATGAGAAGCAAAGAATTTTACTTGCTTCTCCTGGACAAGGGTAAGGGTCAGTGAGTTTAATTGCCATCTTCAGCTACCTGATGGATAGCTAAAGAACAGAAGAAGCTAGACTCTTCTTGGTGTGTGTATTGTACCCTGCACAATAGCAGGACAAGTGATGATGGGCACAAGCTGCAGCAAAAATATTCTGGCTGGAGATAGGGAGGAATTAGTCACCATGGGAAGGGTTAAGCACAAGAACAGATGCCCAAAGAGGCTTATGATATTCCATGCTTGTGGATTTCCATGCCCTGCATCAAGCAGATTGCACTAGGTGACCTCCAGAGGTCCCTTTCAATATAATTTTTTTCTGTGAGTATATGGTTATCTTAATGGAAGTCCTTAATGCGATTCCTGGCAAGCTGGATCTGTTTTATAAAGATGATTAAAACAGTAAGAAAACATAATTCTCCATAAAAGTTTCCAGGTAATGAAAGCAATGAGAGGTGTGCATTCATTTAATCATACTTGCCTATGCCCAAAATGGAAAAGAGGATTTCAAATACGTATCAGTGCCCTGAGAGCACTAATGGCCCAGACTGTTCCTTCCCAGTCCCCCAGTCTCCCCTACTCTGCCCAGGGCCAAGGACCCCTTATAAGTCCCACAAGGCTACCAACCCCTGCCCCAGTGATGCTGCAACAGGGCTGGTTTCCAGCTCCCCACAGCCCTGTCCTGTCTGGCCATGGCACCTAGGACAACTCTCCACAGTCAGCTCATTGAGAGGCAACTCTACACAGCCAACTCTCCGTGGGACAGCTCTGTGAGGGAAGTTCCAAACCCTAATCCTAACCCTTCCAGCATAATTGTCCCTGCAGAGAGCTGTGCCATGGAGAGCTGTCTGCTGCAGAGAGCTGGTTGCTGAGAGCCGTCCCTTTCCAAGGCTATGGGCCTCACCGAGCCCGGCCCCCAGGAAGGTGCCTGACGCATGGGGCTGTCCCAGTGCCCCTTGGCATCCCTGCACCTGGCTGGGGGTGGGATGGGCCCTAACTGCAAGCCTGACCCATCATGGGGAGCCCCTATGGTTCTGGTCTCTGCAGAGCCCTGACAAGTTTCTGCAGGGTTCTGCAGACGTTGTGGAGAGCTTTTACTTATTAACAAAACTACCTGTATCAAACTGTTATGTAGGACTCTTTAGACAATCTGCTGTGAATTTCAAACAAATTCATTCCATCCTGTTCTCAGGAGTCCAAAATTGCATCTTTCAAAACAGAGGATGGCCTTTAACTCTTGCAGTTGTGCCAATGACCGCATTGTGGCTGCTGCTGTATGTCTGTATGTTAACATTACAAAATAACTAAGTTATATGATCAGCTGAGACCTGCAGAGACACATGGGTGCCTGAGTGCCTCCCCTCCAAGTGAGTTAACTGCTGTTAGTTTGACTGGTGGTGGCTGGTCTCAGTGTATGCAGCTCAGAACTAAGTATCCAGGCATCCATTAAGATGCAAATAACATATTCTATTTGCTCCTCTAATGATGAACGATTTCTTTACCATTCCTCTGGAACAGGGCATTTATCAAGCAACCTGATCTAGCTGAAGCTGTCCCCGTGCACTGCAAATGGGATTGGACTAGATGATGTTTAACGGGTCTTTCCAACCCAAACTGTTTTATGATTCTATGATTCTATGATTTACCTTCTTGCATTGCTTCCACATTTGAAGGCTTTGTAAAAACCTGTCTTAGAACTGCTTGTAATTTGCAGTAGAGCAGTAGCATGCAACTCATTTTCTTCTGTTGCTGGTAAAGAGTGGACTGAAAGCTGAGCAGATAAAAGCACACTTTGAAGCAAAGAAATACGCATATCTAAGTCAAGACGGTTATTGCTAAGGCATAGTCAATCCTATTTGACCAGAGAAAAAACTCGCTAAGCAGCTAAGAGTGAAGAAACTGGAGTTGTTCTATGCATGCAAAAAGAAATATATTGCACAGCGATTATGGAAGTTTTCTCTGTCGGTTTGTGGGGGAAAAAGCCTTACAAGCTTCACATATGCTCCTAAAGATCAACACTTTCTACTTCCTGGACATACTTATTTTCTGCTCTTGTAAGAGGCAGTTACCTTAGGAAAATAACTCAAGTAGTAGATCTGGGAAGAGAAACTCAGTTTTTTACCACAGGAATCCTAGTGATTATTGCTTTCCTGATGCAGGAGCTGAGCTGGAAAAGTTCTTTGAGCATATATATGAGATGACAGCCATCATTTGCCCTCGCCTGGCTAGTCCACTCTTCTGACTTTATTTTAATAACTAGATTCCCAGTGGGGCAGGATTCTTGCCAAGACATTTTATCAATACTTTTGTTTTACATATAGACTTTTTTTTTATTAGGTGTTTGTTTTTAACACTGCTTCAGATTTCTATCATTGAAATATTTGAGTGCCTCAGACAAATTTTTTTCTTTTGAAAAATTTTTTTTCTTGTTTCCATATGAAATGGCAAAGGTTTTGTGGGTGTTTTTTTGTTTTGTTTTCAAAACATGAAGAGACCAGAAGCACAGATATTTTACGGCTTAGATTCTGAAGCCCTGTGAGGTGCCTACACGGCAGAAATTCCTTTGTGTGTTGGAGGATCTGAGCATGACTTGGTTAGAATCATACAGAACACATGTGGCTGACCAGGGAATGTGGACAATGAATTGACCTCCTGTGTCTCTAGTGAAAATGGCCTTGGTGGGCATGCACTGAACAGCTGTTTGGCAGCAAGAAGCGAAGACAGCAAGCTGGAGGATTTGTAGAGCGTGCTACATCTTAGCCTGGGGGCTTTAATCGGTCTAACTTAATCCCTTCTTTCAGCATAGCAGTACCTTACAGCAGGAATTATTATATTGCACTCAGAGGAGGCAGTTCATTGGAAGATATTCAGATTAAAACTAGAGTTGCATTTTCAGGAAGTGCGGGGCAAAGGGAAAGGAAAGACTGTTTGTACCAAACATTTTTAAGATTTATATATTGGTTTCATCACTCCCAGTTCCTGACTTACTAACAGCGTGTGTGTATTGAGTGGTGAATTTTTCCTGAAGTTTACTGTTCTGACTGGACTTGCTGAATAAATTTTGTTAATCTTCACCTTAAACACAGAAGCACATCTGCTACAGTCTTCACACATCTTGCTTTTGCTTTTGACCCACAGAATATTCCCTCTAATTATATCTCATTTAGTTGGGCTCTTTTAATTCTGAAGACTACCACTAGATATTGTGAAAAGCAAACCCAATATAGATTCCAAATATCTTTGTTGTACTTTCTTGCTTTTGTTTAAGTTTAAACCAAATGTTTTACATCAAAATTCGTCTTCAGAACAGTGGCTCAGAGTATATAATGTTCACATATTATAGGCTAACAGTATTAGATAGATCCTATGCCAACTAACAGAATTTTACTAAACAGTGCCTGACATCATATATTTTAGTCACTTCTACCTCATAGCCATAAAACATGAAGTGTATCTGGTGAAAGTGTGTTTGGTGCACAGTGACCTTTTTTATTTAAGAAGATCCATCTGGCTTTCCTTTTATTTTCTGCATCTTCACCAAGGAAAGGGAGTTCAAGGAAGGTGAAGCTTCATATTTTTTAAAAAAAATGGTGTCTAAGATGATTCTGTGGCTTGTGTTGCGAAAAAAGCAAAAAAAGGAATGGAAAATTTTGTGACTTAATTTCAAAATTCCCACTTGTGTTGTAAAGAACACAGTTGGGTTTTAATTACTACCTTAGTACTACTGAGATGAGCTAATAAAGCTAATTATTTCAGACTTTGTGATTACTTGTTTCTTTAAAATATAAACAAAGTATCTCCCCAAAATATATTAATACATAATTTTCATTGCAAGCTACTTGAATTAATTTCTTTATAAGCTCTACTATAACTAGTTCCAATTAATTTCTAATTACTACCCATAACATCTGATATTGCAGTAGTGCACATGCTCTATAAGAACACTGGGAATCCTGTCCACAGCTTTGACTCTTGAAATATATGTTTAAAAAATGTAATATGCAATAAAAAGTGAATAGTAATATTGTTCTGCAGGTGGGGAAAACTGAAACACAGAAGCATTAACACAGTGGCAGAACCAGCGATGGAACACAAATATTTTGCTCTGACACTTCACTACACAAATTTATTCAGTTGGTTTTGGTCAGGCTCTTCTGCAGTGTTTCAGGCTGATAAAGATTATGTCAAAATTAAATCCACACTTACACCCTTGTGCAAACCCCAAAGCCCCATGACACCACTTTACTTGCCTTTGGAGCACTCCCAGAGCTCAGAGAGGAGCTAGCTACCTGCCTGTGCGTTGAATCCTAAATCACAGCTGAGAAGGGGTTTAAAAGAGTTTCTAGCTGCCTCTTGGCTGTATGCTTCCAGGCTGAGACTGGAGCACATCTCTGCAAGCGTCTTCTTTAAATTCTGTCCTAGCAACAGGCAGCTGTCTTTGCTTGGGACCAGTGCCACCAGCTGTGCCTTCCAGGAGTGGAGGAGGAATGATGCAATATCTCCTTACAGGTGGGCGAGTCACCCTGTGGGCCTCAGCCGCAGAGAAAAGAGTAGCACAAAAAGGAAAGTGGGAAAATGAAGTACTCATAGTGAATGCCTGGTTTAACAGCCACAAAGTGTTCATATTTCAAATACCGGTGTCTGCATAATGTGATGTATGTTTTCCCTTTAACATCATTCTGTTACTTTTAAGACTTCCCCCTTCTTGGATTCAAAATTTAGAGTTGACTTAAAATAAGCATGGATTCTTCTGCTTTTTTGTCAGGATGCAAAACCAATGACATGAATTCTTATGTGACAGAGTCCTTATATGACCTTTCCAATGTGTCCTGTAACAGGGGAGTAGTGGAAATTTCACAAGGAAGCCCATAAACTTTTCAGCTTTGGTCAAGCCTGTAATTGTGTGTTATTTTATTCACATCAACCACCTTCTCATCCATCTTAGATTCTCATCAACGCCACAAGTCAACACTTGCTTGAAAATGTCACCCTGGGAGAAACGCTGTTACCAAATGAGCACTGTTTCTTTTAATTTTCTCCTTAGGTCTTATCTAACACGCATTTCTTTGAGGGCCACCAGCAATAACAATCACCCCCTCTCTGAGAACATGTGAGTAAATAGCTGTAAGGTCTTGCTGTTCTTTTTTGCAAGTGGGAATTGGACTGGGGAAAAACAGAGAAGGATGCCACTTACATAGACAACTGCTAGATTGTTTTAGTGAACCCATGGCACTGTGTAGCTGAGTAACATTGTCTGTGTAATTTAAGGGAGAGTTTCACTTATGTACTTGCTTTCTGGTTCACAGCTGCACATATGTGTGCAACCATCATGGGCTAGGCATACAGTGAGGGAGGGACACAGGAATCACAGAATCATAGAATCATTTGGTTGGAAAAGCCCTTTGGTATCATTGAGTCCAACTGTACCTGTCCCCTACTAAACAATATCCCGGAGCACTTCATCTACCTATCTTTTTATCTCCAGTGATGGTGGCTCCCTGGGCAGCCTGACAACCCTTTCGGTGAAGAAATTTTTCCTAATGTCTAACCTAAACCTCTCCTGCCGCAAGGTGAGGGCATTTCCATTTGTCTTGTCACTTGTCACTTGGGAGAAGAGACGAACACCCATCTCGTTACAACCTCCTTTCAGGTAGTTGTAAACAGTGATAAGAGAAAGGCTGTTCTTCCAGTTTTCCCATTTTCCTTTGGCAGAGGAAGGTTCCTGTGTTTGCTTGACTGGGGAGAGTAGCCCTAGGTCTCCTTCTGAAGTGGCACCAGGACGTAGTGCTCAGTTTGAGCGCACTTTCCAGTGGGAAGGCGATGCCAGCTCTTTTTTTCTGAAAGTGAGAAAGATTGTTTTGCAGCTCAAATAGCAAAGCAAGAGTTCGGAGCAGAGAGTATTTGAAGCAGAGATTTTGAGCTAAAGCTCAGACTCTTTTTGAGATGTTTTTACTTGCAAAGAACCAAGCTGTTCCACAGCATCTTGGTGTTTTTTGTTCAGGGTTTCTCAGTGACTCCAGAGGACACATCTGCAAAGGGAAACTAGCTTTTGCAGATAGCTTGGGATGTGAAGCTCAACCTGGATCCCTTGCCGTTTCAACATCCTCCTGGAAGGGGCAGCTTGTCTTTATTTAAAGCTCAGCAAATCTGCTGGGTAGAATTCGGCATAGCTGATTCCAGTGTATTGATGACGAACGCAGCCTGTCGCCCCTACCCCCTGCCCTCCTTCTCCAATGAGATGTACAGCTCATGTACTACACAAACTAAAAAAAAAAAGAGTGGCAAATTGGCTTCCTTTTGTGAAGAAAATAATCAATGGGAGTTAGATTTCTCTCTTCCAGCAGCTTGCGGCACACACACAGCTCATCCACAGCACTTTGTAAGGGTAGGCAGGCGCCGTCGCAGCCCGCCCGCCCCAACCCCCCCCCGCCCCCCTCTGGGGCCGTAGCGGAAGCAAGAAAAACCCAAGCGCGAGTTCTGAAATGCCTGGGGAAGCGATTTTTGAGAGAGAGAGAAGGCGGGGGGGGCGGTTCTCCACCCACCCACCATGCGGCCCCACCCTGCTCGGAATCAGCGTGCGGCGCCGCTGCCAGCCAGCAGGTGGCGCCCAAGGGCGGCGCAGCCAGGGACTCCATTCCCGCCCCGCCCAGTCCGGGGGGCGTGTGTGTGGGGGGGGGATGGCGCCGCGGGGCCGCCCCGGGGTGCGGTTAACCCCTCCCTCCCCGGTGGGTCTTAACCCCTCCTCCTCCGAAGCGGGTCAGGCAAGGGTGGGCGAATGGAAGCTCCTAGGGAAGGAGGAGAGAGCCCTTCAGGGGGAGGGATACCCGCCCCACCAGGATCATGGGAGTCCAGTTCCTGTCCCTGCACAGGACAACCCCAGCATTCACACCGTGTGTGTGAGGGCATTGTCCAAATGCTTCTGGAATATTGTCAAGCTCGGCGCCGTGACTGCTTCCCTGGGGGGCTGTTCCGGTGCTC
Source organism: Geococcyx californianus (assembly GCA_013389885.1). Classification (NCBI taxonomy): domain Eukaryota; kingdom Metazoa; phylum Chordata; class Aves; order Cuculiformes; family Neomorphidae; genus Geococcyx; species Geococcyx californianus. Next base: position 17,775 of record VWPV01010772.1, read on the forward strand.
CACCGCTCTCTGGGTGAAGAAGCTTTTCCTAAGACCCAGCCTTAACCTCCCCCCGGCACATCTTCCTGCCGTTCCCTCGGCTCCTATCACCGATCACCAGGGAGAAGAGCTCAGCGCCTGCTCCTCCTCCTTCCCTTGTGAGGAAGCAGTAAACTCCTACGAGGTCCCCTCTCCTCCAGGCTGAACACACCGGGTCGCTGTGTGACTCCGTGCGGGCAGCGCCGCCGGCTCGAGCAGGGCAGCGAGCTGCTCCGGTGCTCTCATTCAGGCACCAGGGCCTTGGAGGGAGAGAAGGGGGACGGTGCCTGCGGGGTGTGGGGGAGAGGGAACCGGCCGTCCCCGCCCCCAGTAGGTCCGGCGACGCTGTGGGAGGAGTGGTCCCCGGCCTAATTAGCATGCAGAACCCCTCTGCAGGGAAGTACATAAATGGCTCTATGTGCCCACGCATGTGCAGGCGTTCCTGTCCGTGCAGGGTGGGAAGCAGGGCTCGCATTGTCTCTGAAGAAAAACCCCGTCCATGCCATAAAAAGACCATTCAGCCATTCTTCTGCAGTGAATGTCCTTCGTTTCATTTGTCATATCCAGCAGACATCCCTCTGTTGTCACCAAGGCGGGGTACCCTGCTCAGGGTATCCCCCAAAGGTTGCTCTTCACTCCAGCGAGCGACAGCGTCCAGCGGTTCACTTTGTCCTGGAAGCGGCACCTCAGCATCTGCCACGGCGAGGAGTGCTCGACAGCCATGGCTGCCCGCCACCGTACGCCTTCTCAGCGTGGTCATTGTCAGCGAGCCAAAAACCAGAAAGCCACAAGCTTTGCAAGCCGCCTGCTTTCCCCGAGTGAGAGCATTGCAGCATGTGCCAGTACTAAGCATGCCAAGGAAAGACACACTTTTAAAGGCAAATTCCTCCAGGCTTTTGTTTACGTCTTTGGTCAAAGCCACTGAAAGCAAATAGTTCACATTTCGTGAAGTGGTAGAATTTTTTTTTTTAATTTTTAGCTGCTGACCGTTTTATCAGTATGTTTACACTTTGCCCTTGAATAGCATTAAGATTAGCACACACTGTAATTTTTCCCATTAACTAAGCTTGACATCCTCTTTAATAGCTGAGTTAATCCCTCAAACCTCTAAATATCAGAAATTTTAGAGTTAGAACCAAACTATGTAAGTTGGTTTTATTTCCTCTTCATTTGCCTGCTGCAGCAGAGGAAATCAGAGAGCTTGCAGCATTTGGGTGCAACCAAAGAATGCATTGCCCTTCTTTACTAACGCTCACTTGCATACAGCTTTTCGATCTCATGTAATACAGATGGAAAAGCTCCTCAGCTACTGCAGAGGTCTACAGTTATTACTTAGGCTGTGAGGTATAACCCTAGAATAGGGAGAAAATTTCTAAGAACTAGCAAACAATTTTTTCCTCTAGTCTGCTGAAAGAGCCTTCTGTGCTTTGTCTTCCTTTGTCTCCTTTTTCTTGGCATTTAGGATACTCCCATTTCAAAGACAACTCACTGAATCTCTGATGACACTTATCCTATTATTTGTGTTTAACAAGTACAGCCTTAAGCAACTAAGAACTCAGATCCACTACCAGCCTGAAGAATAGTAATCCTCTTAGGTCCCTTATTTTGAGCTTGGAATTAATCAATATGAATTAGGCACCTAAATTGCATGTACAGGAGAGGTGAAATCAGAACTGTGCATTAAATGGGAAGGTACCTGAAAGTTAACTGATAGACACTACGAAATATAGGCACTTATTGCTAGCTCATCCCTGCAGGATGTTCATAGTGAAACAGGACTCAGGAGGGGCCTAAAGTCATCCCACTGGACGTAAGTGGTAAAATCATGTGTTTATATTCAAAGCAACCAGAGGTAATGGCGATTTTTATACTGCATCTACATACTTGCACGTGAGAACTTGCCTGAAAAATAGAAGAGCTGGGGCCTGATGGGCAACGCCCAGGCTGTCACTGGGAGGCTGGGGACACTTCTGAGGCTGTCCCACTGTGGAAAAGACAGTTGAGGTTTCAGAGAAGGAATGTGTGGGAATGGCTTTGTCGTTCAGGCTCTGCTATCCAATAGTGAAAACACTTAGCAAGGGATGGGAATGGGAATTCAGTCCCAAGTGTCTATGTGTGTCTGTCATTTGATGCTTTATACAATGCACAGAGGTTACTAAATCTGGGACCACAATTAAGATCTGCTTGTCCTTAATTTTCCAGTCTTTTTTTGTCTTTTGAATGGAACAGAATTGTGTTTATGGTGATTTCTGCTTAAAGAAATGCAGCCAGTGTGTCTGTTGTTCACTGAGCATGCCTGTCAGCTTGGATCCCCCGGGGAACGTAAGCAGCAGGAGCCTCATTTGTAAATCTCAAAAGGGTGGTAGGCGCTGAGAAAGCACAGCTTAGCCAAGACGGTTGCTTATCTGGGCATGCACAGTGCTAGAATATTAGGCTGGCAAGTATAAAAATAAAATGGCTTCTACAGTGGTTGTGGGGTTTTGGGTGTTGGTATGTAAATTCCATCTAAATTTTATAGTAGTCTGTTCAGTTCTCTATCTTTTATGCTCCTTGGACTTATATTTTCTTACCAGCATTTGTATTTTTTTTTCTTTGTTCCCTTACACAGTTTCTCATGTGGGTGTGAGAACTATGTGATATGCTTCACCTGCCATATGGAGCAAAAGTCTTCAATTTATCTGTCTTCTGCATTAGATCTCAGCTAAAAAAACCCTATTTCCTGCTTTGTCTGACTTTTTTAGAGACAGTGCAGCTTCTCTAATTAGTTTGCTAACAACACCACTTTTGCGATGGCAGGAGAAGGGGATGCAGTCTGCTTCAGAGATAACAGGCAATCTCATTCCTGTGACTGTTTGCTCTGATTCCACCTGTATGTAATGAGAAGCACACTCAGTCATGCTGGTATGGGTGCTGCACCCTGTCCCTCACTCAGCCCTGGAAAGACCATTGCACCAAGAAAAGCAGCAGAACACTCTGCTTTGACACCAAGTGAGTGTTGAATCCAGAGCAGACAATGATGTGAAGAAGCGGTGACCTTGTAGCTGACTCATTTGGGGTCCAGTTCCAAGACATATGTTAATTTAACATTGGCTGTGAGAACTGTTGGAGCAAATGGCTTGGAAATGAAGTGCTGTAATGGGAAAAATCTGATGCTATATAATACTGCTGGTTCAAAAATCTTCTTGAAACCTCCCCCCCCCCCCGCCTTCCTTTGGCAGATACAACATGCTCTGTCATTGTCAGTGTTTCCCATGCACAGGGTGATGAATCGCCATTTTAGGCAGTTGGTTTATGGCTCATAAATACTTGGGTGTGTCAGATTGTAATGGATCCCATAGGAATGACAGTGCTGTTTGGACAGTGGCTGAACACATCCCTCTGAACTCCCATCCCTGCAGCATAGATAATGGATTTTAATGGTCACAAACAGATGGTGTTCATGAAAGGGAGAAAAAAAAAATCAGATTATAGCTCATGTCATACAGGGTGGGGAAAATAATCTGCTATATTTAAAGTTTTGTTTTATTAGAAACAGGAATATAGCTTCAAGCAGTTCTGGTACAATAAAAAATTCTAACTGTTATTACAAGCAATAAATGAGTATCAAAAGACAAAGCTGTTCAGGTCAAACTAGATAAGAAGAGTCTAAACTACAAGAGTGGGTTATATTTTAGCTTCTTTTGTTTGTTTGTTTTGGGTTTTGTTTTGTTCAAATCAGCCTCAGTTCAGACATTAGGCAACAGAAAGATTTAAACCAAAGTGTCCTGCATCCCAGGTGAATGTCATTAAAGGTACCTCAACTTTTTGAGCATTACTAAGTCCTTTATAAATCTATTTCTTCACATTTATTAGAAAGACCAGGGAAAAAAAAATCAGTCTTACACCACCCTGAAATAATTATTTTGAGCAGCATACGGCATTGAAAAATCACTGATCCTTGCAACTTTGGCTCAGATACTTGTTCAAGCCTCTAGAGAGCACATAAACACCCATTAATGCATACTTCATGTGTAATACAGTGATAAATACAGGCCTATTATTGACTGTGGCTCAGACACGTGAGACTTAAATTTCACTGTACATACTTAACTTTTTGAACGTGAGCTATTAAAAAATCCATATAATGCCTTAGATGTTTGTTTCCATTATTGTCTCCAGTCACTATTGGCAAATGCATCCACAGTCCCGGGAGCTGGGACTGGGAGCCTAATACGCTGAGTTCTTTGTGGGCTATGGTGGCTTTTGGTATATTATCTTTCTGATCCTTTGCATCTTACATTCCTGTCTTCATGTGTGCCCAGTTTCAAAAGGGTTAAATACTATCCTTGTTCTTCCACTTTATCCAGCAGAGTGCATTATCCAACAGAGTGCATAAGGTGGTGGCTAAGGTATGTCTTCTGAAGTACCAGGTATTCTGGATGCCATTTGCCTTGATGGCACACAGAGAGCTTAATGGTAAATGGCAGTAGATCCTCTTTGAGCCATGTTTTAAAAGGTAAAGATGTGCATATATAAAGTGATAACAGTTATCCAAGCATATTTGTAGATTTTATGTGAGGACATCTTTCACAGGGCGGCAGAAAAATTCTCATCCTTCTTTTCACTCTGATTTGCACTGCTGAGTGTTGAGTATTATGAAATTAAATTTCTAGCTGCTTAGCACTGTGTAGAGATTATAGACTATGACAGCCATTCCTAGGATCCAGTGACTAAAATCTTTTATAGTTCCAGCCTACTGTGTGTCTCTGCAATCAAAAGGGAGGTAAAATATTTTTGCCTACTTTGTCACCAGGCAAAGCTTCTAGTGAACAGCTTGCAGGGTTTGAAGCCAGAGGAGATCTGAGATGGGACCTTGGATTAGCAGATTAGCAGGAGTGGGTTTGCTCCCCTGTTGTACTGCTGCAGTGCGCTGCGATGCCTGACTGGTGTGTGGAAAAGTCTAGCGCTCTGCTGTTACAGCTTGACTGAGCGGTGATTAGATTTTCATTCCTGAGAGTGCTGTCTGTGAGAATTGCAGGCTATTTCCTTGATATAAGGGGGAAAAGCAGAGGAAAAGTGTGATTAAACTGCTGAAGTGATTGATTTAGCCAGCTGCTGTGGTCCTGGGCAGTGGCCAGCAACACTGGGAAACTGCAGTGGGCATCCTGGAAGTGCAGGAAGTATAAGAACAGGGAGGAAGCAGATAATGGGCAAATAAATCAAATGGCATCTGTGAAAATGCAAGAAGAAATTCATGTTTTGAAGACTCAATGTTCTTGCCGTAATTTTTTACATGAATCCCATTGTAGGGTGGATAATGGCATGAAGCGGAAAATTAACCTTCAGAGTCAAAACAAAAAGTGCAAAATATCTTTTTGTGAAATGATCAAGTGATCATTATGCTCTCGAACAGAGCACAAAGATTTAGCTTCTGACTGCCTCTGCAGGGAGGGATAAGAAGCAATTGGGACTGTAGCTCTGTCAAGTTTGTACCAGAGTCTTAATTTATTTGCAGGGTTTTTTTTTGTGAGACTTGCAATAGAGAAAGACTCAATATTCGTCTCTCTGGTCCTGGATCAAGCATGTTATAGTTGAACCTCCGTCTTACTAACCTCTTCTGAGCACCACCGGAAGCCAGTTACTGGCATTTGCTCTGTGTGGAATGCGAGTATCAGAGTGTTGAATCAGCCCTAGCACGCAGTGTTGCCAGCTCCTATTTTTTATGAAGAAATAATTACAATGTCTGAAATATTCCTTGAAGGGTGTGCTTCTGTATTTGTGTGAGCATCAGTATCTTAAAATTCCTTAAAGGAAGAAAAAGAAAGAAAGAAAGAAATAGAAATAAACTGAATGTACGAACCAAATGCAAAAATCAAGAGAATTGAACAATATAAAATGGAATATGCTTTTTAATGCTCATGATTCTTGTGGCATGGCCAATCGCTTTTCAATGCTTGGGCTTGGCAAAAGTAGAAAAATTACCAAAAAAAAGTGTGGATAACATTTCTTGCAGATCTTTCTAAGGGAAGAAAGAACTGAGGAACAAAGGGTACATGAGAAGGTCTTTGTCTCTTTCTCAGTGGGTGAACATGCCTGTCATTGTGTGACACAGAAGGCAGTAGTGTATGCCTGGTGGCCCTCAGAGCTTCAGGCCATTTGGACGATTGTTGAACAGCCATGGAGCCATGGCTGAGTCTGGGAGAACAGTAAGTCTTGGGTAATAACTGGGGGGGAAGGGGGGGGGGCGGGGCGCTGGTCTATGTGATCTGGGCAGCTGTCCCTTCCAGGCTGCCTGGAGACAGCCAACTCATTTTACTGAATGTCTCTCGGATGGTAATAACTTCTAGTCCCGGCTAGCTGAAAATGGATGGAAATTGGTGACCTGGAGGTGAAAGGTGCCGTATCCCATTCCAATGCCCTGAGTCACTCATACTTTTGTTACAATGAGCCGTCTGTGCCACTCTAAAGGGTGTTTCTGATTTGCTGCTTTCCAGCACTGCTTGTGAGCTGTGTTTGAAACAAGTGAACTGCTTTCCACAAACTCTTCCCCTATGGCCCCTTGTTTATTTTAAGGGGCATAGTAGCACATAATGTGTAGCCTAGGACTGTATTGCTGATTACAAACCTTGCTTTGGGCTTCTCTCACCTTGAAAATTGAGATCTCTCCGAAAGCTTGGAGACTGTGCAACTGGTACAGGACTGTGTGTTGTGGGCTAGCAGATGTCAGTGAGCACAGGCTGCAAGTTCAACGCAAATTATTTCTATTTCACACTTTGTCCCATTTTTTAAGCAATGTGGTTCCTAGAAGCTGATGGTATTTCAGCCAAAGGAGTTATCTATATATGCGTAAAAGAGCTACTGTTTGTAACATGTTGGTCTAGCCTGTAAGGTTTTGCACGTTTCTAATATCTCCGAGACTATGCAGTTTAATCCTGCCCACATATAAAAAGGAGTAGGAGAAGCTTGTCAACTGACACTGGTCTAGCGGAAGTCAATGGCAATAGTGTACTGATGACTGAACTGTTTACATACATATGGAGATGCAGCTCATTATTTCTGCAAGTACCATTCAGCTCTGCTACTGTGCAGCTCTTCACCTTATCTAGGGTACCACACATTAGCCAGACACCATGTGCTATGCCAAGGTAGGATAGACTTATTGTGAAAAATATGCAGCACACACGCTGCATTAAGAAAACGTTATTAACTAAGACTCTATCCTACACCACTCCAAAACCATGGAAAACCTGTTAATTGAAGTGAGAAGAATCAGGAGGGAAAGAATGAAACTTCGTCCTACTATCTCCCCTCCACTGTGCCTGGCTTTTTTCTATTCTGACGCACCACTGCTGTGTTTGCCTGAAGTACAACACTGAAGCACTAATTCTTACATATTTGTTTGCTCTGGTTGTTAAAACAATGCCTTGATACTATTTATTTTTGTGGAATGAATGTAGACCTCTGTAAGGCCCTTGTGCCTCAGTGTTTTGCAGCAAAGGTCAGGAGTCTATTCGTGAGACTTCCCAGGAGTTATTGTTAAAATGTGTCTTTGCTGTGTCACTGTTTTCCCCTTTCCTCTCCTCATTCAAAATAATACATTGTCGTTAGTGACTTTTAATGGTCTCCCTCTAAGTGCAGGGTATCCAGCTTTCCTTGATTTTTTTTCCCAAGCTTCCTTCCTATTTAAACAAAGAATTGTTTTAGTCAGTGGGGACCCAAATATTCCTAGCCTTGCTATCATGAAGAAAAATACATCACTTTGTTTTATGCAGTGATTTATGAGCACTGCAGTTTTATTGCTGTTGCGAGCTGCAGCATCATGGTTTGTTACAACAGAAATGTTGTGTCTAATATGGGCATTCTTGCAATGTTTGCTCTGACCTTTATGAGAGTCTTTCTATGGCTAATGTGGCCAAAACTTTGGGCTTTTAATATATTAGTCAGTTTATGAATCCTTGTAAATATCACCAGTGAAAAGGGAGAAAGGGAGGAAGATGAGCTATTATAATTCAATAATGGTGTGTACGAGTAGCCCTTGTACTCATAACATAAGGTTGTCACTTACCTCATATATCTTGATTTCAGAGATCTTTAACTTGGCATTTGATTTTTTACTTAATGACTTTTGAAGTCCAAAAGATCCAAGATCACCAAAAATGACACTTTCAGTGATTTGATGTCTCAGTTATTATTTATCCAGTCTTGACACGTAATCCAGCACGTTGTCTGTGAATGAATTGTGTCCTATGGTAAAGTCACCGGTCCCCTATCTGAGCACACTGATGGGTGCTTGAACCCTAAACTTGGCCACTGCATGACAGAAATTAATAATCTCCATGGTTAATGTAATTATTTCTTCAGATTCATCTAGCTTTACAGCTTGAAACTCTTGGCTCTTCTTACACTTTATTCTACACTATAGAAAAACCTTTATTTTCCTCTTATGAGAGCATTTATTCACTGTAACCATGTTACCTTTCAGTCTCCATTTTGATAAACTGAGTAGAAAAAGCTCTTGGTGTCCTGATAGCAAATTCTTCAGTCAAGGAATATTTTTGTGCCTCTTCTGCATTTTCATGAGATTAGTAGCATGGTTTCTGAAGAAAATGTGACTTAATATCATGGTGTTGGCAGTGTTTGTCTGTTCAACTCCTTCCCATTGTTTTCCCCATATCTTGCTAAATCTTTGTCTACTTTAAGTCCAAACTTTCAGGCGGGTAACAGTCTCAGAGCCATTAGAGTCTGCATATTTCAAGTTTTATGAAAAGTGTTGTGCTGGGAGAAGGTGAGACACATTTGTGCTACTGCAAAAGGAAAGGCAGCTAGAGCTCAGCCAACTGGCCAGCCAGCCTGTGGCCCTGGGCTGCCCAGCCAGCACTGCCTAAGCTCTTTCCTTAGGGAGATAGTGAGGAGACAGCAACAAACACATTAGGGGCAGAACTGGGATATTGTGTAAGTGGCAGAGGAATAAAGAAACAAAGGATACAATTTCATATGAAACTAACTTTCCTAAATTGCTTCATGAGTTGCAGAACTAATTCTGAATTTTGAGCATCACTACTGGATGGAGTGCTCCCCACTATATAGACACATTCCTGTAAATCAGATGTAAATGTTACAAAATTAAAGATGCCAGATACATCAATTATTATTTGCATGCTGAGAAGATATTTGCTCTTTTGGGGTTTTTATTTTTCTACCTCTGTGAGTTTGAGCTTTGTTCATACTGATGAACACTTTATAATTATTTGGCCAGAAATGTGGCCTGCGTTATATGATACTCTATGGTGCTATAGAAGTTGCGCAGGCTGAGGCATGCAAGACATTTCTGTATTGTGATATGACTCTGCCATAACACATATGGAATAAAATACTCCAGCCAGCTCTGACAGTCAGCTGCCTCTGATAACTAATATATTTTGTGATGACTTTTACTATCCCTACCATCTTATGAATAATTATCCTGCCTGTTGCCTTAAACAATTAGTAACACGAATTCCAATATCCTGATCCATCATACTGACAACCCACCAATTATATATCTAAATGTATAGACTCACTAGATAGGCTATCATCTCTTGGAGGAAGCAATTATAGGACAATGTGTGTCAGCCAGAAGATTAAGGGTCCTATGCTAGTTCAAAGAGTTGAGTTTCAGTTCTCACAATCTATCATGTCAGTGACTTTGGGATTAATGGGTGCTTGAGATCAAGATGATTTGCGTAGAAACGTTAATGATGGTACAGTACAGTGCACCGGGGTCAGGCCTGTATGACTGCTCATTGGTATTCATGGAGCTCTTGGGAAGACCATCAGGCAACTGGGAAGGGACTAGAAAGAAAGTATGTAAAATTCATTTCCTCGTAATCTGGACAATTTACAGGCCTCTGAATATCTTTCCTTTGTACTTGCATTCAGAGAAAAATTTTTCTAAGGAGCTTTAAGATGGTATGAAATTACGCCTTTACTTGCAGAGGTTTGACTGATTCAAAGATCATTAATAGCTTTTTTAGTCATCAAAAGAAATGCATACTTGATACCATGCAAAACCAAGATGAGCCAAGTTTTCTGCCACAGAGGAAAGGTTCTTGGCAGGTTTTATCTAACACATTATATTACATGTGTGTATGTATACATATACTACATCATATAAATATGAATATAAACATATTATATAGATATGAACTATAGCATATATGATACTAAGATAAGTACTAAGATGTATTATTATACATTGTATATAATCAGTTAATATCTTATATGGCATCATATTATTTACTGCAGAGGAGGTTTTATTTAGCATTTGAAATCAACCTGAACTTGTTGTGTCTATTGGTTAACAACGATTGCAAGGAGATAGCCAGAGTTGGCATGTTATGTACAGTAAAATAAACTGTGAAAGGTGCAGTAGTGTAAAATATTGGGAAAGAGTTACTATGAACATAGATAAGGGAAACTATGCTAAAACTGATGGATTTATTTGTTCTATGTAATAGTTCCTCAGCTGAGGTAAATTTGCACCATGTCATCACCGTTACAGAAACTGTACCAATTTCTCTACTAAGTCTATTGCAGAAGGCAGGAGTGTGCATCTGTATGGCTGTGAACTGGCCACAATGAGTGTCTGTGGTTTCAAGGATAAACCATTTGGAGTGGTCCTATGCAGGTCCAGGGAGTGCACAAAGGGTTTTAGTGGTACGGACAAGCGAAAGCCCATTTCTCGGCTTATTCTCTTTTATTTCAGCAATGCCATGCCCCATAGGTGGCTAAGCCAGGAAAACTGGTTCCCATATTCACTTTTGTACTCAAAACTTTAAGTGATGGAAAATCTGTTCTACATCTAAAGAGTAGTGTTTGTTACCTCCATCAAACTTTATAGTTCAAGGCTGAATTTGATGAATTTCATCTTCCAATTACTGTGTCTCATTAGGCATTATTTTTGTTAAATCTCTGCCTTGCTGTAGGTGTATGTAAACTGTGATCAAGTAATTTCTTCACCTCTTGAATGAACTTAAAAAGATTAAATGTCTTCAGCCTCCACCTAGCAGCTGTGTATTCCTACTTTAAGCATTCTCCCCTAAGCCCTTGGCAGATTTTCAGCCTCTGTGTTTGAAGTGCTGGATTCCCCCAAAGGACACGGTGTTGTAGCAATGAGATCACTGATGGCAAATGCAGAGAAAGTACTATCGCTCTGCCACTCAGTATTATTTCCCCATTTCTTCATCCAAAAATCTTTTATGCTTTAAAATACGAACTGTTCTGCTCAATTAGCTGTCTTGTAGAGCCCCGAGGCAGTTCCTCATTGCGGAGGGCTGCTCTCCATTCTTACTTCCCAGCTGTCCAAGCTTTTGTTTTGAAAACAGGTTTTGCTTGACTAGGCATGGTGTACAGGGCAGACAAATTGCTCTGACTGCTCTTCTAACCTTCCTGATACCTGCATACTTTATAAGCAGTTTTGACCTTATTTTCAGATGATTAATGAAAATTATGTTCCTGGACTTACTGCTTGTCCAGTGTTTTTAAAGAGCTGTGAATCAACCAGCCCTTAATCATCCTAACATGTTCCCCAGTGATGGCTTATAGGATTGCAGTTTTCCTATAGTTAGTATAGAATGGCACAAGTATAATACAAAATCATATACTGTGCAGTTGTCTAAGAATATGAAATCTTCCTACTTCATTTTTGAATTAAACTTGCAGTCTCAGACAACAAAACTGGATTTTCTTTGACATGACATATTTCTTTTAAGTCATGGTATAGCTCCTTTTGGTCTGTAACCACTGCACAACACAGCTAGACTTTCCATTGGCTTTGAGACAGTTTAGTTTAATGCATCTTTTCTGTGGCTCATGTATTTACTGAAGAAGGCACAAAGGAAAAGTTCTATAATGAGTTATTCATTGATAAAGACTATTCTTTTTTCTTTACTTCTTCTTTTGCTCTCTGAATTAGAGAGAAAAAGGAAAAACTTAGATATCATTAGTCTGATGCAAATGCAAATTCCTTCAGGTGAATGAAAGAAAAAAGTGAAAGATGTGAATAAAACAAGTGGATAATTCTAGACTTGATAGATCCATGGAGAACACTGATAAAATCATGAATTTTGCAGACAGAAATATGGTTTTGGCAAAATGTAAAATTCACTTCAAAAAGATATTATGAATAAAAAAATAGGTGGGAGATCTTTTAAACACAAACCCCCAAAATATCACATATATTATTATTCATCTGTAAAAGTTTGAGTGATACTCATATGCTATTTGGGAAAATGCCTTTTTTTCTTAAAATTCACAAGAGGATAAAAAATTTTTAATTTCTCTTAGTCATTTTGAAATGCATAATGTTGGCAGATGTTGTAAAGGTGGAGAATTTTCCTGTGTACTGCATCATCTAGGTAGAACACTCTTTCCTCTTGCTTCACACTTTGTGGTAAGTACAATGCAAATCTAAATGCTGAAATCTAGCTATGTGATTTAAGAGGGTGACCAGTCATAAAGAACAATGCAAGATAAAGTTTTCCTTTTGTACGCTTAAAAGTAAGCTCTTCAAAACTTGTTCTCAATGTTTAACAAAGAAGCCTACACAAAAAAACTCCTCAATTAAAACCTTTCTTTTAAGAGTAAGTCTCAAATAGAGGAAACTTTATTTCACTTCTTGTTCTCTTAAAAGGCTACCTCTACTAAATCATCTTCACATGTTGCTCACTGGTTATTTGGCTGTATATTACAAGAAAGAATTGATGGTTTTGAAAACAACACAAACATGAAAACAACACAAACTCTACAACAGTTCTGGTTTTTACCTAGTAGTAATATGTCTACAATTAATTATGCAGTTACGCAGTTTAGAAGCTCAGTCACCCACAAGTTATTGTTTTCATAAGAAATACAAATGCTTTTGGAAGTAGTTAATTAGCAATATCCTCTAGTCTTTTTCTTCTCTGGCTCAGCAAAATTGTTCGTGTTCATTTGTAGCCAGTGGCTCTCAAAGAGATTCTTAACAGAGAAGTGTGTCACAGACCATGGTATTGAACCCCACTCATTTTTCTAATGAAGAATCTACCAAGGCTTTTATAAGCATAATACATTTTTTACTTACTGTCATGGCTTTCCCTTCCGTCTACAAGAGGGAGCAAAACAGATAAGGTAAACATTTTTTTCCCTGTTTTTTTTATTCAACTTAATATACCTTCTATTACAGTAGCAAAACTGGAAGACACCATGTTGTACAAGAGTAATCTATCTGGAAGAGATGGTACACACACAACTGCCAGGGTTTCCTTCTACTAGTGTAATGACTGATTGACATGATCAGAACAGTATTCACATGGTAAGCCCCTCTTCATGCAATCTTTAAATAATAATGCTGCTCCCAGCACTCTAGAGCAATTGTCTCTCTGTCTGCCTTTAGTAGCATCAGCTGACAAGCCTGTGTTGTCTCCTAGGTTGTTAAGTGCCAGCAAGTCTGGGATTCAGAATTAAGACAAAGAAAAGAAAACCTGATACTGTTGAAACTACTTTGCATTGAGAGTTACCTCCCTGCAACTGAAGTGTTTTGCCTCAGCCTAGAGGTGTACAGAGACTAAAAAGAGAGGCTCGATGAGCTCCTTCCTGCTGTAAAAACTTCTAAAGACTTAAGAAAAACAATTGCAATGTGGAGAAGGGCACTCACCTCTCCTTCCACAAAAAAGACTTCCCCAGCACACGCACATGGAGAGGGGAGCTGGAATGGCTTTGTCACAAAGCTTATTCTATGTCCACGTGGACTGGCTGGGAGTGCACATCAACACCGTCTCGGGAGTGCATTAACTGACATCCACAGGGCTCAAATTTGGAGTTCAGGATACCAGGACACGAAATTTGGAGTTCCAGATGCACCTTTGTGATGGAGTGCCAATTAGTTATGGGGTCAGGATGTCTGTTTTATGTGTAAACATATCTCATGTTCTCTCTCAGGTTTGTGGGGTCAAATACCTGTCTGATGGCTGGCTGGTGGGAGAAGCATTTGTGGCTTTTTAAATGTGGTATGAAGCCATAGCTGGTTCTGGCTTCATGTTTTTGGCTGAATAAGGCAGATAAAGGATGTCACCAGCATTTTTTCTACAAGAAGAGCTGTTATAGCAATTAGCTTCTAACTTCATTTCACTGTTTCTGCATGTTATCTTCGACAAATAAAGGATGCTTAGGATCAGGAGTCCCTCCTGATCTGGAGAGGCTTAACCAAGACACCTGTGCATGCAAACACAAGTTAAAAGCACTGGTACAATGTGTGCTTCACATCACTGCAGTTCTACAACCTGTTAAATTGCTTCACCTCAGTGCTGTACCAGGTCATGTTCCAGTGAGCGCAACATGCAGAACCCAGCTGTGGGCTTAGGCAAGTGGAGTAAATTCACTCTTCTCCTTCACTGCCTTGCTTACCTTTCCTCTGGTGCTTTTTGTGACAAGATCAAATGTGTGCCACTGGACTGGAATAAACAGCCACTTGCAACTTCGTTAATATGATGAGGATGATGTGATGAATTCCATCTGAATTGATCAAACATCTAGGAGTCTTATAGAGCATTGTTCCGCTTTTCCTGAAAAAGATTCACAAAGCTGAAAAATAACCCCCAAATAACCCATCACCACTCCAAATCTTCTTCTGATTAAACTGCTTGGAATTCTGCTTGGCAAGGATAAAGAATGACACTTGAGAAAGGTCACAAGAAATATTCTCAAGTTCATTCGTCTGGAATAGATATGTATTTAAATTGCTCGGTTGTAGTGTATTGATCACCACAGTGATTTCAGAGCTCTGCATTTCTGCTGAGGATAATGGTCTTAGGTAGTAGACTCAAACCTGTCTGCCCCTAGCCACATGGTTAGAGCAAGGACACAGAGGACACAGAGGGAATTTTACCTCTTGGTAAAGTAGATGCATCATGCGCTCCAGCAGTCATCCTCTGTGAGGGAACACAATGAAATTGATCCTTTCATGCAAGTGAGGCAGCTTCTTGCTATTTACGATGGAGTAAGAGTGTGCACATTGACTCAGAAGAGTCAATGAGATTGCCATCCCAGCTTGCCTCACGGCAAATTTTCTTCCCTGTATTGTATATTGTGACCCTGCAATAAGTGACTGTTTTAGATTGAGGCAGATAATCTTCCTGAGCTCACAAGCCACATACCAAAATTTTCAACTGGCCAACAGCTAGAAGGCATGCAACCCATAGTCAGGAAAGCTAAGAGGAGGGAGAGCTCCAGGAGCAATTTACAGACAGGATGAGCTGACGTCTTCCCCAGGGTCCCTGGGAGGGATGGCAGTGTGCTGGTGTTACAGCTAAATCCAGAGCAACTTAGTCATACTGGTAATGACTGATCCCCGTCACTCCATTGAGACTGAATTAATAAGCAGCCCCTGTGCCAGGACAGCAGCTGTGGTTGTTCAGTGGTGCACTGATGAGAAGGCTCTGTTAGAGGACCACTCCTTTGAACACCTGCCTACAGCTGGAAAACCTGTTTGACAACACCTGTATACTAAAGGGCGCTCCTTAAGCTTTTTAAAACACAACTGAAAGGAATGAACAAGCTCAATTTATTTGCTCTCCAGCCACCACAAATTCTTTGTAACAGTCCAGCTCTATCCAGCTTGTTGATACTTTCCCTTTAAGGTATGAAGAATGAATCCCCGCTTCCTAGCAAAAGCCTGAGCACTAAGGCGTCTGTATGTGAGAAGATGTTCTGCAGAAATGGTGATACAGTTGAGCTACTGAAGATATTATTTGGCCATCAGACTAACTTGTTGCAGACATATCTGTGAAAAATTATGTTTTGTATTTCTGGAGCCTGAGAATGGAGGAGCTGAGCTGCAGGACTACAACCCAAGATAATTCACACAGTGTTCTAAGTCCACTTACTCAGCACTAATAGAATTCCTACCAAACCCAATTACTGCCACTCAAAGCTGAATTAAGTAGCTTCTCTAACAGTAACATTTTTGCTGTACCTCAATACAAACTGAGGGAAAATCTGCCTCCAGAGTTTCATTATTGGCCATCTATAGCTAGGTACTTAAGCACAAATATCAAACCACTAGATCAACATTTTCAAATACAAATACATCAGGTTTTTAATTAGTTATCTATTGTTATTGGCCATCTAATCATTAAATGCCATAGAATTTACCAATCTTTTTAAAAAAGTTTAAACACTTCTGAGAAAAAGAGAACAAAGACTGTCCTGCGCTGTGGATGCATTTTGTGTTCTCAGATGTTCTAATGTTTCTCCAAGTAGAAAGCTTATTGAGGTGGATGGATTTATGTGAAGCCTGCTTGGTAGAAATTGGAGTCCAAATTAGAACACTGGCTTTATTCAGTGTAGCAGAGATAGTGGGCGGCAAAGATGTAGGAACTTGTTTGCCAGATCTCCATGTTTGAACTGTAGGACAGGGTTAAAACTGCCAAAAATCATGCCACTTGGTACACATGGCTGCTTTGCACATGCAACTCAGCTTGCCCATGGGAACTGTCCTGACAACAAATGCCCAGTTTTATGCTCATTGGCAGGCAAGCTTAGTGTATACAGGAGCACTTCATGGAGGAATAGTCTTATTCCTTGCAAGCCTTGATGCACATAATTCCTCCCACCTGCGCAGAGCGAAGCATAAATGGAAATTATGTCTTACTGGATCAAATGTTATCTTTGTACTCCTTCATATCTTTTTTTTTATTGATAATAAACAAAAGGAACTTGTCCTTTAAAATGACAAACTTTCTTTTACTTTACTCATATTGTCAGAAGTTATGGTTTAGGCCTTGTTTATCCTTTGCTAGAAGCTGTAGATGAATTTATGGGGCAAGAAGAGAAAAGAATATCTATGTTAATAATCACTGAAGTGGGGATAGCATGAAGCATACAAGGAAACACATTTAAAGTAAAAGTGCATGAAAATCTAGTAGTTCTATTTTTTCTCCTTAAATATGAAAGATGAAAAATGGGTCTTTTCTCCTTGTAACATTTGTCTCACTAAGGCACGTTCTCCTGTTCAGTGCAGGTAGGGTTTAACCTTGAGATATTTTCTCTTCCATAAGAAAAAACATGGGAGTCTTGGACTGGAGAAGAGGGAATTCTGCTATAAGGCAAACAGGCATGTGTAATAAGCCTTAAATCTTCCTGAAGTTAATATCCTTATTTTACTGTTACAGATAATTTTTGTGGAGAGCTTTATAGCTTGGAAGACCAGAAGAGATCACTGTCTTTCTCATCGCATGTCTTACATAGCACACAGTGTTCAAAGAGTTGTCCTTTTGCCCCAGCACTAAGCACGTAGTTATGGATGAACCAGAAAACTGCGTTTCCAAGTTTAGAGCAGAGTCTAGTGAAGCTTTGATATTCTGGCACAAATCACACTTCTTCTGTAGACTCCTTTTGGTCTTGGTTAGCCTCCTCTTCTCTGAAACTGGCCGTACATCAAGGCTTAAAATGCTTAATGGTATTATTATTTGAAAAACTTTTAAATTCACTCATATGGATGGGAAATGTAATAATCACATAATATCAGTAATAGCACTAGAATAAAGCAAAATAGGACATGCATGCGTGTACGCTCTGGAGTTTAACATGTGATATTAGAAAATTAATTTTACATATGTTTGTTGCTGCACAGTCTGAGGAATGGTGACAAATGGAACATTATCAATGCAGTGAGAAATACCAAGAGAAACACCAAAAGGAGCCAGGAAAGTCTTGTCAAACAACATGACATCAGCCTGCAATCTTTGCCAGCCTCCCTCCACCACGTCCACAGTTCCAGATCACTGCTCTGCAAAGGGCCACCACTCCCTTCCTGTTAAATCACTGTGCACAGAACCAACCCTAGAAATCTTCCCCACTGCCTCCAGTTTACGGTAATATTTCCTGACTACCTGACATCTAATGTTGAATATGCAACTAATTTGTTAATGTGAACAAAATATTTGGCATTTAAGATGGATTCCCTTCTTGCCTTACCGTGGTACCCCCTTCGGTTTTGCTTGTTTTCTTGTGGGCTTGTTAAAGGGGCGAAGGCTCTAGTTATGATAACTAGTTGCTCCCCACCACAGTGTAGTCTGGGCTGCATTCAATCCTGCAGCTGTTTCTCCAGGCTGCTTTTGAGAGTGTATATAATACCTGAATTCCTTAGTAAAGAATCTGGCATTGTGATGTATAAATGGATGAAGAAATTGGTGGCTAACTAAAGGGTTTTTGCTTGTTTAGCTTCTTAATTTCATAAATAGTAGAAAATGTTCTTCAGTCAATGAGTGATTCATTTTCAAAGTTTAAAAATGTTAGAAAATACTGTGTTGGAAGGGGAATTTAATCTTCCCAAAGGAGACACTGGTGTTCAGTTTTCAGATATTAGTTTAAATATGCCTCAAAATCGTCAATCATTAAACAGAACTGCTTTGAAAAATGTTTTGATGGCTTACAAAGGTCAAACTAAAGGTTAGTTTAACTGCTTTAAGTTGCATAACCTTCAGAAGACAGTGACAGCTGAAATAACTCAGTAATTTTATGTAGCAATCAATATAATGGCTGTAAAACCATGAGAAGGGGTATGTAATTTTCAGAACTCACCATAAAAAACAGACGTAATGTTTTTATTGAAAAAGATGTATTTTTATTTCAAGATAGACAATGTACTCTTCTATAGCATTGGAAAAAACTCAGTGAAGACAAAGTACTTCAATTTTACCATAAGGCAAACTCAGAAAAATCAATTCGGTTGTCCTCATTGACAGTTATTGAATTATCTTGGAGTACAGCTAGAGCTTCCTTCTGGTTCTATGCTAGAATAGTTCACGCAAGTTAGTATTACCGCTTGTTAGCAGTAGTCTAGGTAAGCAATGTGAAAAGGAAATTATTTCACTTATTCTTGTATTCAATTTTGATGGGAGTTAAAATCACAGACTGTATTAGAAGTTATTTTTTCATTCTTTGTAACTATGAAGCAGCATCTTGTCACATTTAGGTTGGACTCGATGATCTCAAAGGTCTCTTCCAACCTTACGTTACTGTGATACTGTGTGATAAGCACCCTCATAATTTTGAGGTGAATGTGTTCAAGCCGGAGTCTTGACAGTGGTAGGAATTTCAAGCAGAGTGCAATATATTCTTGACTGAAAGATGCTCTTATGACTGCAGCTGTGTTTTGGATTTGGAAACCTTATGATCCCTCCTGCTTCTTCTGTAGTTGTCCTGAGAGTTCTTTCACCAATTTAATTCTGCCCTCCCTTAATCCTTGCTTTTACCTTAGTCTGCATATAGCTCCGTTCTGAGACTTAGTCTTTTTCTCAGATTTCTACCACTTAAAGTCTCTGCTTTTTATGAATGAGGGTGTCATATTTATTTGTTTCTGACATTACAGTAACAGGTGCCATAAAAATAAACACAATTTTCTGTAGGAATTGCATGTGAACATTTGAATGCACGATTTATCTCCTTTGCAGTTTTGATCAACACTCTACGAAAATAACACCAGAAAAACATCAAGAATAGAACATAGAAAAAATGCACAAATGAATTAATTAGTAAAAATAAGAGCTAGTGTAAATATAAACTTCTGAGTACATTGAAATGGAGTCTAATCTGGCCCATGTCTTGGTCTTCCCATGCCTTCCAAAATTTGAAAACACGTTTCAAAAATCATATTAAACTGTATTAACGTGCTTGAAAGAAGTGAAATAGTTTTGGGTTTTTTTTATATGGACAGACTTAGGGTTTGTTTATTTATTTGCTTATCTTTTAATGCCAACGTTAAAATTTGATTATATGAATTAATACATTGATTAAATTATACATAAAAATTTATTTTCTGGAGAGAATGGGCAGCTTTACCTTTTATTTTGAACCACTGAGCTTATTTATAACAAAGAATGATTTTTTCCTTTTCTTAAAAAAAAAAAATAATTGCTGATTCAGCATTGATTTTTCACTTACTTCAGTTAATTTGAATCAGTATTTGAAGGAATGATTTTAAAAATTATTTTCCAAATTTTATCCAGATATAATTTGAATCTACTAGTCTAATCAGTTAATTATTCCTGGAAGTTTGGCATTGTTAAAAATTAATCTAGTAATGATTAATCCATATTTTTTCAAATGTGTATTTAAATGATTTATTATTGTCTTTAGTCGTTCCATGGAGCAATTCATGGCTTGCATGAGGTTTGTCATTCATAAATACTATTAAAAATTCCTCCCTTCAACTGGAAATCAGGCTTCATAGACCTTGTTCTGTCTTGACACAATTACAGCTGGTTTCCTGTTCCAGCTCCAGGGGAATATATATCCATTAAAGAGTCATTAGAGTAAAAATGCACAATCAACTCCTTAGCAGGAACAAGAATGCACTCATCAAACCATGGGAGCACTCTAGGTGATAGGCTAAATACAGATATTTTTTTCCTGACTCTCTTTCCCTGACTTTATCGATCTATCACTCCTTCCTGCATGCTGATGTGACTGCCATGCACTGACATCAGTACCACTGAGCGTTAGGTAAACCCAGTGATACACCAGATTAGGCTGCCTTCAGCTAGAGTTACATTGATAAATTAAATGGATTGAAGATCTTCCTGGGCACTGAAGGCTATTGGCCCACAGAACAGCCCACGTCTATGGTAGCTTTTTTTCACCTGGCAAGCAGGTGACTGCGTGCACACTGCCTATTGGGAAAGGTCCCTCATAACCTCCAACTCCCAAACCACACTCAGGCATTGCTTGGGAGAAATCTGGTTGACTTGGGCATATCTCATGCTATAGGTCTTCCTCAGAATTTATTAGTCTAGACCAAACTATTTCATTTACTAATGAAAAACTGCAAGCTTCACCGTACTTGGAGCAAGAGTGACAGTTTGCAAGTTCCAAGGTGCTGAGATGTCCTGCAGTCAAGATGGCTTTTGGGTAGGCATGGTTGCAAGAACGCCTGTCGTTATGGACTTCCAATTAAAGATGGGCTTTGGGATATATATTTTTTTTTTTTATGGATTTCTTTCTTTGTATGCAAGTATCTAAATGTTACCCTGGGAGTCTTTGACGTCACTGCTCTTCCAAGGAAGTTCCACAGTGACAGTAATGTAAAACACTTCCGAATACCTGAAGAGCAACGGCTAAGCTTAAAGACAATGCCGTGACTTATTCCTTATACTGCTTTAGCCTCTATGGTGGGGTTTATGTGATTGGCCAAACATAGTGTAGACAGTGTTACAGAGGAGAACACCCTGTATGAAGGGGTCATGAGTAAATGGCTCCTAAACGACTTAATTTTTTTTGCATTTTTGCAAATTCTTTCTTTGTCTTCTGAGAGACAGGCACATCCCTCATCTGAATGGGAAGCTAGTGCAAGTCAAAGAGCCTCCCATGATGTAGCATGTCACTCTAGTATGAGAAGTAAGCTTTTATAACATCTGATAAATCAAACTGGGGACATTCTGAATCATGGAGCTGCTGTTAGTAAACACTCTTTACCTATGTTTTTTTAATATTCTGCCGCTGGTAGTTGTGCAGTCTTCAGAAATCTGATTTTTTTAGTGAACTAGTATAGTTCTGAAATCAATATTGGAAGGTGCAACTCAAAAATACTACGGCTGTTTCCTCTTGACTGAGAGCCTGGTTTATTCCACAGACAGGTTTCTAGTTGACTGACATGCAGGTAGGCTTTACCATCTTCAGCTTCCTTTTTTTTTCCATATTTCCTCTAGTTCCTGTGTAAGCAGCTTAAGCTACTCACACAATCTCAGGCTGATAATCTAGAAGTATGCAAGAGCTAGATCTGTGTTTCTAGTTAGATGATTTGTATTTCTCTGCAGAGAGAGATGAGCTCTCAGACTCAGAAGTATCCAATAGCATTTATTACTCTTTGGTCTCATTTGGAGCTTTCTGTTGTCTAGGCTGAAATTTCAAGAGGGCAAAATACCATGTTTTATTTTCAGATAAAATCAGAACCAAAAAGAAAATGGTTAAAAGCTTTCAGTGATTGTGAAGTTCAATGGATTTACACATGCTAGGTTTATTTATATAAAGAATAATGAGGGGGAGAAGGAAAAGAAAACAAGTTATGCAAGAAATCTCTTTGCTTAATCTCTCTGTATGTTTCTAAATATTTGTTCCCTCTTCTCACTCACTTTGCCTTCCCAAAATGGAATTATTTTTTCTAATTGTTTTGGAAGCAAAACATCAAAATGTAAAACTTTTACCTTGATTCTACAAAAATTTACAATTCAGGGAATGTGACCATGGCCATTCTCTGGCTTCTTATAGCAGATGGCATAAAATATCGACAGAAATTGATAGTGCTACTGCATTTTAGTTTTGCATATCATCTTTCTGTATCCAAGGATGTGCCTATAGGCTGAAGTATTGTGGGTTTTCACAACACAAGTAGTTTTGCCCACTGATTTTATGGGGAAAATTTACAATCAAGCAGTGAGTATAGGTGCTTTTCAGTGTTTGTGAGAGTTTGTAATGTGAAAGTCCCAGTTGCAACACAGCTCTGGATCCTGTCTCTAGCTTTACCACAATCTGAGGCCCTAGAAATGAACAACATTGACTTTTGTCCTATTAAAAATCCAAGGCATTTCTTCTCTCACAACATAGTCTTCAAAGTAAACTTGACCCTGGCCGTGAAATTCTGTCATGCGTTGAGATACCAGCTTTTTGTATCCCATAGACATGACAGGTTTCTGACTGATGTTTGGTTTAGACATATACACAAAAGTGCCTGAGGCACCCGCTGAGCCTAAACAAAGAAGCCTAGGGAAGGTCTCACCATATCTATTGTCTTACTCTGACATCAGCCTTTCCATTACAAAGCCCTTCAAGACCAAAGGTAATCAATAATGATGAATGTGGTTTCTTCCCTGTGTGCATCTGAGACAGATGGAGAGTCACTGTGGACAACAATAGCCTGCAGGCATGGGCCTTGATGTGTTTTTCTAAAAAATCCTACCTGAAACCTTACATGAAAAAGGTGCAAAGTTTTGGGTTTTTTCTCCATATTTGCCTGCTTGATGAGAGATTCCTTCAGCAAGCAGTAAGTGCATTGCCTACTTCAGTGTTGTCACTGAGCAGCATCTATCTGTCAGAGAAATGACAGGCAGTTTTTCTGCATGATTCTCTCTCCCTGTATCTCCCTTCCTTTCCAGCTCCCATTTGCCAAGCTCTCTCTACCCCTTTCTCCATCTCTCCTCTCTTGCTTAGCTGTTTGCTTCCCAGCATGCTCATTTATGGAGGCATCATATAGCTGAAAAGAAAACCCTCAGTTTATCTTGGAAATAAACTGTTTATGGACTATGCTACATTTTAAGTCTCCTTTATATATAGCTGATTTCAGTTAGGGTCCGATGGAGGAAGCAGTCCCACAGTGGCACATCCTCAAAGAGATTTCAAACATCACCACAATGAGTGTGGAGGTGAGAAAGCAATCTTTTAAGCAGATGCTGCATCCCACCCTCATCCACTCCTATTTGATCCACCCACAGCACATCTACCCTTTGGTAGGGGTATATACCGGGCCTCTGATTAATGCAAAAAGAAAGGAAATCAAAGCAAACTTGAAATGATCAGAACTTTATTATTTTCCCAGTACTTGTTTTGTTTTTCAGTTGCCTTAGGCTTCTCCTGTGATGCCATTACAGGTACAGCCAGGTAGTTCAGAGGGATGATGATGAGTCATTAGTGGTACCTATAAAAGTATTTACTGTAGCACTCACATAAGAAAATGATTTTAGTAAGTCTAGGAGCAATGAGAGAACAAAGAGTCACAAACGGGAACCTCTGAAGTTGGATTTGGCCCTCAGTTCCCATGGGATGAGAAAGAAGCTTTCCTGTTTAATTGTTAATAAGAAAAAGCCAAATGTAAGCATATTAACAGTCATTTATTACAACTTAATAGTAATTAACCAGAAATTATCCTAATAATAGATAGAGTTCAACAGATTGTGCCATAGTGGGTATAAATAGGGAAATATTACATGAAGGTCATGAGATATTTTAGTGTTTTATTAGCATGTAACGAGACTACTTGATTCTAAGGTATGGCTAATTGTGTTTCTAAGCATATGATCCTCTCCTCATAAATAGGCAATGCCAGCTGTGTGAACTGCTCCGCTGATTACCTAAAGGATATGTAGCAATGCTGGCACACTTAGCTTTTCTGAACAAAGGCAATATGTAAAGGTGGCTTATAAGAAAGGCGGAGAAATACTTTTTACTAAGGCTTGTAGTGACAGGACAAAGGACAATGGTTTTAAACTGAAAGAGGGTAGGTTTAGATTGGATACAAGGAATGAATTTTTTAAGGAGAGGGTGGTGAGGCACTGGAACAGGTTGCTCAGAGAAGTTGTGAATGCCTCATCATTGGAAGTGTTCAAGGTCAGGTTGGATGGCTCTTTTTGCAACCTAATCATTGTGGAAGGTGCCCCTGCCCATGGCAAGGGGAGTGGACTAGATGGTCTTTAGAGGTCCCTTCCTACCCAAACTGTTCTATGATTTTATGATTCTGCAAGTCTATGAGTCTATGATTCTATGTTATCAGTCATATGCAACACCTGGGCTAAATTACTGACCAATGTTACTGTCTTTGTGTATGGAGGCGGGGGAGAGAGGGAATCGTTGTTAGAGAGAAAGATTGTGATGTCCAGTGAATGTTTCTTAATTCTCAGATTCTAATTTATATGGACCCCAGCCATGAGTGCATTTCTAAACCTTTCTCTTCCCTCTTTTCTCAGTCTCACAGTTCCAGAAGAGCGAGCAAGCAAGCTCCACTTCAAGCCTCATTTCTCTCACATTAGTGGAAAGTAAACAGGGGGGTGGTGTTATGAATAATTTATTCCAGTCCTCCTGCATGGGGGAGGTGGGGAAATCAAAGACTTCTGGAGTGAGTGGGGTTGCACTGTTGCAAATGAGGGTGTCATTTAGCTCTGCATCAGGCTAATCCCTCCCTGTGGAAGAAAACAAAAAAGCACACCCAAAGACATTTCCTTTACATTACTAACAAAAGTGTTTATTCTAGTAAAAAGCTGGATAGGAGCGATTAGAGACTTCAGGGAATATACTAAGTGAAAATGTGGCTTTGATTATTCTGGAATATAGATAATTTACTAAATTGTTGTGTTTTACTACTTGTGGTCACCGGTGACACAGTGACCTTGTTGTGGTAATGCTCCTCTGCCATGCTCTGAAAAATCTGATAACCCTTGCAGCTGACTGAGGACACTGCTCTTTGCTTCCTGCCCAAGTCCCAGAAATATTCTGTGTGCCTTGTAGAGGGGATGTCATGGAAAGTCCTCAGCTGCCTGCTGCTGCTGGGCTGTATATACTGCCCTGGCTACAAGGACAGCAAACCTGTCGTGTCTTGCTATGTGAAAAGGAAGAGATGGCAAGAGGAAAGTGACCCTAAAGTCTTTCCTGTGGTAAGATAAAAAAACCCACCCAAGGTAAATACAGCAATTATGTATTTACAATATGCCTAAAAAAAAAAATCTTCATCCAAATCTGTTTGGCAAGCTAGTTATTCGTTCCAGCCCAGAAACTTTATTTACATATCTAATCTCTACTGATTGGAAAGGATGAAGTAAGTAGGAAAGAACAGGATGAACAGAAGAAAATGAGTCAATGCAAGCTTTAGTTTTAAAACAACCCTTTCTTGATTATTTTATGTTTTATCCTAAAGCCATACCTAGTCATTGAGCACAGATGTGAGTGTTTGAATGCTCTCTGTTCACTCTTTGTAAGCCAAACTAAGCATTTGCCCTGAGCCCTTGTGTCTGAAAGGAATGTGTAGGCACCATGGTGGGTGTCAAATGACCTCAACAGCTTTCAACAACCTCACTGCATGATTGGTCACTATCCTTTCTTGCTCGAGGGTTGGTTTCCTGGAGTATGAGACATTGTGAGCATACTGTAGTTTTGCCATTTGTGTGTGTGTGTGTGAGTGCACGTACGTGTGTCCTACAGCATGTGACAGGGTGAAGCTGGGGGATGTTACTGCACTGTTGCAGCAGCCAGCCTCTCCTAGACACATCCCTGCTGCATCTGTCCATCTACTGAAACCTTCTGCTGCTCTGAAGGCACTGATGTCTTTCCTTCAAGGACATTCAACAGTATTTCTTAATAGAAATGAAGGAAACCTTGAGAAACTACTACACTTCCCCTGTTTCAGACTGGTATGTCCTCTACTACGGCCCCAGCTGTTTTCATTGTTGTCCACTATATTTAAAGAGAATTTTAAAAAAGCTCTATACCTCCCCCAACCTCTACTATGATTTAAAGTTTCCTCTCCTCATCAACTTTCACACATTTCTGAAATGGAAGACAACAGCTTACAAAGATGAACTCCAGTGATTATAAGATAAGAATACCCCATTCTCCCTTAGAATCTTCCCCATTCTTTTTTTTTTTTTCTTGACTTCTATCCAAATTCAGAAATTATATGTTTGGAAGGTCAGCAGGCTTATATATACTGAATTAGTTGATTTTGGATAAAGCTGGAGGCTAAATTCAAACATTGTATCCTGCTACTGAGTCTCCCTTTCTGCTTGTGTTTTGAGATCTACAGGTCAGCTTTCTGCAGCATGAATGGAGAGAGAGGCAGTAATTTATATGGAAAGGTTATTGGCCTCTCTTGCAGATCACTGGTTTCATTCTTCTTATAAGATATTTGCCACTAACCAGTTGTCAGTTTCCATCTTCAGACAGTTTTAGTGTAATGTGTATCTCCCTCCTCTGCCAAAAATGTTGCAGTGACCTTCTCTTGAGGTAGCTACAGCCTGGGCATCATTAGCAAGATCCATACTAGAAAGGAAAGCCTATAGATTTTTGACTAAGCAGAGCTGAGAAAACACTGGTTTGGCTAAAGCTACCACTAAAAGCATTCATTGCTGTAAAAAGCAATAGAAACTTGCAAACCATGAACAGAGAGCAGACGCACAGTCTTGGTTGGCTGGTCAGTGCAAACCCTGCCAGCTTTGAGTTATTTTCCAAGCTTGTCAGCAGTAGCTCTGTTTTGGGTGGGATGAGCTTTGGCTTTCTCATAGTCTGTCAAACTACTCCTGCTGTGTCTGAGGAACCAGAAACATATAAACGAGCACCGTGTGTTGATCGCATGAGATGCACTGAACTCAGGCATTGGCCATACCGAATGTTATTCCTTCAAAAGTCAGGCATCATGTTAGTGAATAATTTCCTAATGGTCTGCTCTCTTCAATTGTGTGAAAGTTTTGAATTTTGTCCTCTATAGAAACCAGGCAGGTCTGGGTTACCGTCTTCTGCGTACTTTCCTTTTGCCTAAGAGATGTTAAATCCATGCCATTTCTGTGGCGTTATTCAGGCAAACATCTGTACTTAATTAAACCACAAATGGTCAATGTATTGACTTCCAGTGGCAGATAGATGCGTAAGTCCAAACTGAAGAAGTAGAACCTGTTCTTCCTTGGGAATTTGGCTCCCCGAAGTATCAGTGGTGCCATGAAGAAAAAATCTGAAATAAAGCTTCTTGATTTGGCCCCAGTTCTTCTCAATTGGCTCACCATTCACAGGATGCAAGGGCTACATTTGTAGTGTTGGACTAAACATCAGGAGCTGGCAGGGGATGAATCACGTTCACCCATGGTATTACCCTCTCTCTACCCACACTGCAGAGTGGCTACAGGCAAACAGACAGCTAGGAATGGTCTCTGGGCTCTGCTAACATCCAAACCACACCTGTGGACTGTGATATTAGGACTAGCTGAAGGCTTGCCAGAAACTGTTCTAGTAATTTAACAATATAGATGATCAAGTTTTGGGGAACTGGAACATATGTTGGTGCTGTAATAAGATATACTGCAACAGATACAGACAAGCAGCCTGTGTTCTGGACAAAAAGCTCTATATTTTCAGCATACAGCAACTGTTTTCTGGGGTCTCAGACATGCTTGCTTTGGATTTCTAAGGCACACTAGAAGCTGCCACATCAACATATCACATAGCTAGTTAGATATCTTGTCTGTGTTGGACATTCCTGGTTGGTAACTTACCCTCCATTTAATCTTTCTCTGTTTCATCTCCTAGTTTTAACTGTAGCCAAGAGCAATGCTTGCAGTCCACAAGAAGTTTAAATTATACTGCTGACACTGAAATTACAGTGTTCGTGTTTAAATTATACTTCCAACTTGAATGTTATGTTTTCTTACTACTTCAGGATCAAACCCATGGGGCTTTCCCTTTCTGCATTCAGTCACTGAGTGAAAATGCTTTCCTTCTGCCAGACCCATGCAATCTGCTGAGATGGACAGAATGGTGCAATCGTGTGTCAGAGTGCAGAACCTAAATGGTGCCTTCTTGAGTTATTTTTACTGTACTGAAAGCGCCACCGTTCCTGTGCTCTCAGCACCATGTGACAGGAATTAACGTTGTGTTCGACAAATTCTGCCTTTTGTAAATTACCTTGTATGTCTAAATGATACATAAGTATGGGCTAATAATAGCAGGAGAAAAGCTACTCCAAAACACTTCTATGCAGAATAACAGAGCTCACTCTTCAGATCTGCTCTTGATCTCAAAGATGCTTCTTACTGGGTGTTTTTTTGCTAGTCTGACTAACAGTGCATGTGGAGGTGTACATGCTCATTATGAACTTGTGCTTGGTGTACGCTCAATCTCGTTAAATGAGCTGGTACCCCTTGTCTCTTGCCCTCCATCCATCGCCCTGATGCTGGTTACTTACAGGAAACTTCCATCAGAACTTGTGGGCCATAGTGCAGACTGATACCTGCCTACCTGACTGCATTTACAGATTTTGAGGGCAGAAGAAATCCCTGCAAATGTCATTTTAGTTTCTGCTACACTAGTAGATTATTTTCTTAATGCATCTGCAAATAGGTATGTTGTTTACTCATCATTTATTACCCACAATTTTCTAGCATGTTTGTATGAAAGCCACAAATATACCGAAATGTGGATGCAAAATACTTAAGTGTAGCATTGCCTAAATGAGCATCATTACCAAATGATAGTTTTTATTTTTAAAAGTTTATTTATTTATTTATTATTTATCTTTTCCCTTTTATATGATTGGATTTTATTTTACAATCGTTTAAAAAAGAAAACTTTGATGTTTACATGGGTTTAATCATTTGATTATATGGGGTTCAATGAAGGAAAACCAGTGTCTATCTTTTACACTGCTAGCTGCAAAGTAATTTATTGACCCCATATGACTTTCCCTCCCATCACCCAAAGACTAAAACCTCTCCGGTGTAATCTGGAAATCAAAGACAGCTCTTTATGGTTCTTTACTTGACCATGCAGCCTAAGAACGATTTTAAGCATCTGAGTGTTTCTTTATGAATGTCATTGGCAGAGCTGGTCTTCAGTGTTACAGAACAGTTTGATATTAATTTTTTCAGGTAGCAGTTGTTGGGTGTTTTCTACATCTGTTTCTCACCTGGTAACATCTACTTAATAAATCTTGGCAGCAAAAATACTCTTTCAGTTCAACTGTGGATTGTACACTGTTGAGCCAGCCATACTACCACATCCTATAGTGGGAAATGACTCTGCAAGATAGGGGAGCTGATGCGTCCTTTTCTGCTTTTGTATTGTAATTCACAACCCTCATGATGCACAACGCACCTCACCCCTTCCTGCTAGAGAAGGCAATCATTGTGTTTCCTCCTGTAACCACTGTTGCTAGGAGGTAGGTGCTGTCCCTCAGCCATCCTGCTGTGGGTCAAAGGTGATTTCCTTAGGTATCTTCATCAAATACACTCTTCAGCGCTGAAGTACAATCACAATTAGTACAGCTGTTACCTCTGTTGATGGTCTTGGCACAGAGGCTAAGGACTGAAAGGTCTGGAAAGAGAAGTTCAATGCTGGGTCCTGTTCTGTTCAACATCTTTATCAACAATCTGGACCAGGGGATTGAGTGCACGCTTAGCAAGTTTGCAGATGACACTAAGCTGGGTGGAAGTGTGGATCTGCTTGAAGGAAGGAAGGCTCTGCAGAGGGATCTGGACAGGCTGGATCGATGGGCCGAGAGCAGTGGGATGAGGTTCAACAAGGCCAAGTGTCGAGCCCTGCTCTTGGGACGAAACAACCCCGTGCAGCGTTACAGGCTTTGGGAAGAGTGGCTGGAGAGCTGCCTGGCAGAGAAGAACCTCGGGGTGTTGGTTGACAGCAGGCTGAGTACGAGTCAGCAATGAGTGTTGTTCTCTTCTCACAAATGACAGGTG
>VWPV01010773.1:0-32167 GCA_013389885.1 Geococcyx californianus
TGCCCTCCCTTTAACCCTGACCCACAGGCTCTCCCTGGGCTCCTTATCCATCCCCAGGTGGAGCTCCGTGCACTCCAGCTCATCACTGACATAATGGAATGAGAGGAAGAAAACTGGGACTCTGGACACCTGACTTAGAACTAAATTCAAAGAAGACAATAGTACATGGAAGGTGGAAATGGATTTATTATAACAGGGCATCTATCTTTTCATTACTAAACCTGATTGAAAAATCATTTACTAATCTGCACACATTCCACAAAGGAATGTGAGGAGGTCTGCCAGGAAAAGCCCTACGACATGAGAGGATTAAATGCCTGTAAAATGTGTGTGTTTCCACAAAGTGTAGAAGATGCAGATGAATATTAAACTAATATTCGACCTCTAGGGGTTCAGCAACCTTTTACTACCCAACAGAGCTGTGTAGCCATCTGCTTTACAGAAAGGGGGTGGTCTGAGTGCAAGGGCATTCTCCACTCTTCTTTTGGTTTTTTTGTTGGCTTGTAGCAAAGCCCATAAAATTCCCTTGACCAGAAAAAGGGAGTGAAAACAGATGTGACATTCTCTCCTAATGGCTTGGGCAGTCACCCTGGATAGTTAATGTTAAATGATGTACAGCATCTGGGGAATGGACACAGGCTTTCTGGGTAAGGATGTTCTCTTTTTTACATTAAACAATCACTGGATAAAACTGTGAAAGTTAAGGTGTAAGAGCTGATGAAGTACACTGCCATGCATGATTTCATCTAATGACTTATTCAGGCACTGGAGCAGTTTGTAAAATATAATGTTTAATCTGCTGGTTACTAGAAAATATTCAGTTAGATTCTAGGCAATATTAATGCTCTTTTAAAATCTTACTTGATAATTACTCTTCAGGTAGTGGCAGTTTGCTTTGAGTGGATGTGTTACACCGGGCGGAACTCCAGACTTGCCTTTGGATTGGGTCATTCAATTAATTGCATTTATTCATTCACTCCTGTGGGCTCACTTGGAGAATAGGGTCTTAATGGAGGGCAAGCAGCAGTTTGAGCTCTAGACCCTATTTAAGTTCACTGAATGGTTGAAAATTAGTTTTTTTAAAAAAAAATCCCTCCTCATGTAACATGAATGTAATCTTAGTTTTCCCTCCAATCCAGCGATCCATTTTTCACCATTTATGATGATCAATCTCCCATAATTAATGGTGGAAAACTACCAGAAGACATCTTTTCAAATGCTGAATGCTCATCTGAAATATTCTGTCATATTTACCCAGACTTGATCATTAATAAAAACAAAATGTAGTCATATTATAACTTAGGTTTCTGATAAAGATATTAAATTTGGAGGCTGACAACACATTATGATAATGTGTTTGGCATTAGAAGGAACGAATTCAAACAATTCAGGTGTTTTCTGACCAACTTGATTACAGTTGTAGTTTATTGTGATTGTGGTTTATTGATGCTAGAAATGCTTTATTCGTATATCCAATCCCTTATTAGAATATTCAATTCAGTTTCTCTTTCTGTCTCCCTCCTACACTCAGAAAGAGGTGCACATGCAGCACATCCGCAGCATGCAACTGGTTACAAGAGTGCAGCCACGGGTGGTCACTGCAGAGCTCTCGTGTGGAGCAGAGTAGAATCTTGGTTGAGACCAGTACCAAAATGCTGGCTGCACCTGCCCTTTGCCAAACAGTTCACTAGAGTCTGGTTTTCCTCAGTTTTGTGTTGTATTTTTACTTGTATTGTATTTACTTATTTGAAAACTATGTCTTTCCATATCTTCTGTTACCTGTGTCTGTAGTGTAAACAAAGTGATAAAGCATTAAAATAACAGATGACACCTAATAGCTCCCAGAAATAACAGACTGGTTTTGCAAGAAGGAAAGGGGAGACAGAGTCATAAAACTGAAAAGAAGTGGAAGATTGTTATGATGGGTTTTAAAAGAAGAATCACAAAAGTGATGATGGGAGCAAAGAAGTCAAAACTGAGAGAACACTATTTAGGAATAGCAATGGAGAAGAAAATACGTCAAGATCATATGAAAAGGATGAATCAAGAAAGAAAAGGAGACAGGAAGAGTTTATTTGAGCACAGCAATTTCTATTGTGTTGGGGGCAGATAGCTAAAGAAAATGGAAGAAACAAAAAAACCAAACCAAATAAATAAATACAGTAACTAGAAAAGCACAGATGCGTACTCAGAGACATACGTGCGCACAGTTTTTTGATCTCCACTGAAGCTATAAAGCAAAGAGAGTTCCTGAAGAACAGCTTTTTTTGTAAATAAAACCCCCAAACCTAGCTGCCGATTTGTCTGACTTGCAGAAAGTTTTGAAAGAATGATAATAAACTGTGAATAAGTTTCTGATGAATCTTGATTCTCGGCAAGAATATATGGCTACTACTTTTGTTGGAAAATGTTGTCTGGTTACATCTTTATACAATAATAATACATGAGCACAGACTGTCCTGTCATACCAATAGAAGCTTACTGTTGCTCATCAGTGGCTCTAGCAAACCAGAATAAGGGAGTATTTCATGTAGCCCTGTATGTTATCCTCAGCACAAGTAAGGCTGGTGTGTAAATCTGGGTGTACTTCCATACTGCAAGGAAGCAGGTTACAAAACTGCACGGATACACCGCCAGAGATTTGGAGCTTATGATCACAGTATAAGGACATCATTTCCAGACTACTCTTTATAATATGACTCAAAGAACAAGCTTTTCCCTTTTCTTTGAAAATACAATTTATGCCAAACCTCTGAGTAACTTTGAACAATTGCCTTTGAATGCTCTCTAGTGTAGTGCCTAGCACGATGCTGATTTTACATCTGTTGGAATAATAATGCAAAGAACTCATAATAGGCTTTCTAAGTGAAATGATATCTTCAGCCATCTGGAAATAGTTATAAGGTTTATATTTGCTCTTCTGGTTTTCCTACATCCCTACCAAGCACTCACTACAAATTTTGAGAGTACAAAACCAATCTGTGAATGCTTCCCCCTCTGTAAGTGTGACCTGTGCCGCAACTTCTACATATCCCCCTTTTTTTTTTCCAAAAGGAGAAACTGTTGAGCGCTTTAGCGATCAATGACACCCGAAGTAGTCTGATGCACAGCGCATCTCTTCAGCGCTTTCATGCAGTTCTCTGGGTGTGTTCTCCTATCCTGTAGGATCACTAATTAGCCACCGCTTCTACCTGAATGATCCCCGAAACTTGTTGTGACAAAAGACTTTGTCTTCAGATACTGAGTTCCCATTTGAACAGTGCTTCTGTTTTGGCAAGATCATCTCTATCAATGATCTTGATGAAGGCATCGAGGGCACCCTTAGCAAGGTTGCAGATAACACCAATCTGGGTGCAAGTGTGGATCTGCTTGAAGGCAGGGAGGCTCTGCAGAGGGGTCTGGACAGGCTGGATCCATGGGCTGAGACCAACGGGATGAGGTTCAACAAAGCCCCTGTGCTCAGCACTGATGAGGCCACACCTCGAGTGCTGGGGTCAGTTTGGGCCCCTCACTCCAAGAAGGACATTGAGGGGCTGGAGCGCATCCAGAGAAGGCAACGAGGCTGGGGAGGGGCTGGAGAACAAGTCCTGTGAGGAGAGACTGAGGGACCTGGGGGTGTTNGTCAGGGATTGGCACAGCTGCCCAGGGAGGGGGTGCAGTCGCCATCCCTGGAGGGGTTTAAAAGCCGGGTGGATGAGTTCCTTAGGGACAGGGTTTAGTAGGGAGACAGGTACGGTTGGAATCCATGGTCTCTTCCAACTTTATGATTCTGTGATTCTATGATTCTATGCTTTCACTTCGGACTAAAACCTGGCCATCCGTATGGGCCCTGAATTATCATTTACCTTCTGTCCAAACAGTACTGTTCCTCACTCCTCAGAGCTCTTGGTGGGATGGTTGCCCACTCCTGAGCAGACTACGATCCAGTGTATGCAGGGCACTCCTCTATGAAGTGGAACACATGTCTGAGAGGACTTGACTCAGGTAGGAGCCTTAGACTTCAGATTCATCCATCCCAGGTAAGAGCAAAAAACATTAGTATTTTACTTCCTGGGTAGAGGAGCAATGCTTGGGTTTATCCTAACATTAAACACAGCAACCTGGTGAATTTTTTTCAAAAAAAGGAAAAAACTATGTTATGTTCAAAGATATCATTAGGTCATGTTGGAAGAAAATTAGGGAGGCAAAAGCCCAGCTGGAGCTCAAATTGGCCACTTCTGTTAAGGATAATAAGTGTTTTTACAAATATATTAATGTCAGAAAGAAGGGCAGCAATGACCTCCACTCCTTATTGGGTATTGAGGGAAACAGAGTAAAAAAATGAGGAAAAGGCTGAGGGACTTAATGCCTTCTTTACCTCTGTTTTCAATACTAAGGCAGATTGTTCACTGGACAACTGGTCTACTGAAGTGCTGCATGGGGTCAGGGTGCAATAAAGCCCCCCTGACATCCAGGAGGAAGAAGTTAGAGACCTGCTGAGGCACTTGGATCCTCATAAGTCTACGGGGCCAGCTGGGATCTACCCTAGGGTGATGAGAGAGCTGGCAGACAAGCTTGCTAAGCCGCTTTCCATCATTTATCAGCAGTCCTGGCTCACTGGAGAGGTCCCGGATCACTGGAAGTTGGCCAGTGTGATGCCCATCCACAAGAAGGGCCATAGGGATGATCCAGGTAACTACAGACCCGTCAGCCTGACCTCGGTTCCAGGCAAAATTATGGAGTAGATAATGCTGGGCGTAATCATACAGCACCTGCAGAATGACCAAGAGATCAGGCCCAGCCAGCATGGATTTAGGAGGGGTAGGTCCTGCCTGACCAACCCGATCTCCATTTATGACCATGTGAGTCGCCTGATGGACGAGAGGTAGGCTGTGGTTGTAGTGTACCTGGACTTCAGGAAGGCCGTTGACACTGTCTCCCACAGCAGACGCCTGGAGAAGCTGGCAGCCCGTGGCATGGATGGGAGTGGCCTGTGCTGGGTTAGGAATTGGTCGGATGGCCAAGCACAGAGGGTGATAGTGAACGGTGTCACATCCAGTTGGCGGCCGGTCACTAGTGGTGTCCCCCAGGGATCAGTGTTGGGCCTGATCCTGTTTAATATCTTTATTGATGATCTGGATGAAGGGATCGAGTCCTTTATCAGCAAGTTTGCAGATGATACCAAGCTGGGAGGAAGTGTCGATCTGCTAGAGAGTAGGAAGACCCTACAGAGGGACCTTGACAGGCTGGAGAGATGGGCCGATTCCAATAGGACAAGGTTTAACAATTCCAAGAGATTGGATGAGGCACTTAGTGCCATGGTTTAGATGATGGGTTGGTGTTGGGTCATAGGCTGGACTCGATGATCTCAAAGGTCTTTTCCAGCTTTGTGATACTGTGAGACTGTGGTATTTCGCAGTTCTGGTTACAGCATCTGGGCTCCTTGCTGTTCAGTTTAGTGATAACGTTTATGCTGGTGTTTTTCCTACTGGCCAGTTGTCCCTTGACAACACTTCTGGAGTGCTGAACTTCTGTCTGTATCTGCTTCTGGTTAATTCATTCATATCTGTTTTAAATCAGGATTAGGTTTTAAGGGATGGGTAGGAAATGGCAACCTAACTTCTCAGATATGCAATCGATGTGCTCCTCAGCATAGTCTTTTGTTTCCCTCTGAACACATTTCCTTGAAAGTTAGAAGTGGAACCCATTTCTGGGCTATACCATTGAGTGTCAAATCTAACTTTCCTGTATCCATTTCCACTTGAATCAGCAATCCTAATAATGAGGTTATCCAGAGCACCCAAGGGGACAGGCCAGGGTGAGATACAAAGCCTCAGTGAGAAAGAGCTATCAATTAGCACCTGCACATTTACTATTCAACTGCATTAAAAAGTAATTAAATTTAAGTGGGCCTTCACTCAAAGCTACAGGGGCAAGTAAATAAATTTAAGAGAAGTCACAGCTATTAAATAACACAGACAGTCAACAGCAGTAAAAGATTTCTAGAAAAGAAACTCTTTCAGAATAGGCTTGGGGAGAGGTCATAGCAGTGGACTTTGACTGCAGAAACCTTGTTCTAGAATTTGGAGGCATTTGCTTATGGCATCGTAAAGTTGAGTTTTGTTCTCAACAAAGGGCTGGAGTTATAAAACCAGAGTGCAACCTCTGCAAGCTAACAACATTTATTCTCTGGACACAGGATGAATCTTTTGAGACAATGCAAGTAAACCATTATCTGTTCATCTGTTGAACTTAAAACACAGGTGAAGTTTCATGGTGTGGGCATGCGTAATTAGAGCAGTCATACAAGAAAATTTCTCCTGGTTGATGCCAGTGCAGATGCCAGGCAGGGAAAAAAATTGTGATCTCTTAAAATAAATGTTGGTTTTTTTCATCTGGGTCAAAGGTATTCAAGTGCTTTTGTTGAAATCTCATTCCAACTGCATGTTATTCCAAAGGGCCAAATTAAAATTTCATTAGCACCAGACCATGCACTTCCAAGTCTTAGGTTGTTTGAGCTTTTTCACGTTTAACATTAAATTTGCTGGATTTGAAGAAGTTTGTTCATTGTTAATGATAATTAAGCACTATTAGGTGTTGCTTTATTTATTCTATAGCCTAGAAAACAAGTTGGACCTCTAACAGCTACTGGCTTGAATCAAAATCTTTCGGGCATTTAAAGTGGCAATTATTTCCCATGCACACCTTGCAGTGAAAGCCAGTACAGACAATATAGTTCATGCATTAGGAGCTCTTGGATAAATTTCTATAGGCTTCTTTCACCATGTAGATACCTGAGGCACTTCGTAGGGTTAATTCTCACACTGCTTTGGTCATCGAGCTCTGCCAGTGCTGGTTCTTTGGCTTTCTTAATGAGATTTGAATCTTCAAAACCCTTAATGGGATCTATCCCAGCTAATTTCACACATCTTCATGTTAGACATATAATCTGAATTGTCCTCTAGGCTCTCTTTAATGTCAAAGAAGTTTGGTACATGCCTCTCTTCAGAGATTAATTTACACAGTTGCCTAGGACTTATGATAAATGAATCTTTTCTGTTAAAATGTTGAGACTATTCTGTCTCTATCCTGCAGACTGAAACCACTTTACATTTTGTTTCTAAACTTTAGTCAAGAACTTCTAACAGGCTTTTCTATACGACTGCTCAGAAATTCTCCAGAAGCTAACATTAAATTACGAGTGCTGCATATTCTTCTTCCCTATAAAAACATAGCTTGTGTGACTCAGAAGTCCCCATTTTTTTATGGAGGTTTGAAGTGTTGCTTCCTCTTGGTTTCATGTACTAAATCTATCTCTTAAAGCTGATATTCTTTCTGGTCATGCAGGAAGTCCTGCACATCTGATAAAAGGAATTGGTCTTTCTCACCTCAACTAGGCTGTTAAATAAATCTAATCGCAATGCCTTGATAATGCTAAATTTGAGAAGACCCCTTTGTTTATCTTTTTCTCTCAAATAGAATCACGCAAAATCACAGAATGGTTTAGATTGGAAAAGACCTTTAAGATCATCAAGTCCAAACCATAAACTGCCAAGCCCACCACTAAACCATGTCCCTAAGTGCCACATCTACCTCCAGGGATGGTGACTCAGAAACGTCTCTGGGCAGCTTGTACCAGTGCATGACAACCCTTTCCCTGAAGCAGTATTTCCTAATACCTAGCCTAAACCTCCCCTGGTACAACTTGCGGCCGTTATCTCATCCTGTCTCTTGTTGCTTGGGAGAAGAGACTGACATCAGCAAAAATATCTCAATTAATTTTCATACTTAGCAGCCCCTGGATTTCTCTGTCTGTGCTGGAGCCTCTCCTCACTACCTTCTCCCCCGTGGTTGTCTTTCTTTTGATTAAGCTGTGGTCTTTTGTGGTGAACTTCATGTTTCAACACACAATAACAATGAGCCTTCATCAGAATAAAAGATTAAATAATATAAAAAACAGGAAAAAATTGTGAAGGGGTAAGAAGGTGACTCTGTCTCCTAGTTGTTCTAATTACAATTGATATTGTTATTCGTGCATTCTGGGAATAAATTTGCTGTCAAAAAAAAAGAGGGAGTTATTGCGAGAGGTTTCTGGTCTATCCTTGTAAATTAATAGCGCATCACATGGGCTTTGACCTTCATCCCTCCCTCTACATGGATTTGTGTTAAAACCTCTAGGTGTTTCACTGTAGCTCTCAGAGCCCCTCTATACAGCTGCCCTCAGCACTGTGTGCAGCTGCCACACAGCATCAGAAATGACAAAATTAGGGAAGCCATCAAGCTAAAGCAACATGAAAATCAGATAAAATCCTACTTCGCTGTCACTTGGCAGACAGTCAATTACCAGAAGATACTGATATCTTTCGCCTTAGCTCTGCTGCCAATGCCAATGTCCGTAGGAAAAAGAGTGAAAAATCCCCAAAGCACACAACGTTATGTCTGACCTTTCAGAACAACCCTCTTATAAAGTTGACGGCAATTACAGCTTTAACCTTACAGCCCTGAATGTCCACATTAAACAGAAATCAGAGGCACCATTAAAGCTCAAGTATAAACATAAAACTCCCTGTGGATTTTTATAACTTTGGGGGGGGAGGGGGGATTTATTTCAAATCCTCCAGGTCTGTTATGCCTGAAAATGCTTAATATTTTTGATGTTATGCATTATTCTGTGTCACTCTCTGTTACACAGGCTGCTTCTTCAACTTGTGTGACACAGGGAAAGACATCAAGAAGAAATATGGGAAAGGAAATATGCCTTTGAATTTCACCAGAGTAGCTAGGATGTGAAGCAAGGACAGGTGTACAGTATGTGTCAGCAAAGTAAGGTCCTTGCACTAGACAGAAAAATGGACAATATTAGGGGTGGTTGTTCTGCAGTCTCATACACCTGGTTTTTAACCACAGGACCAGAGCATCTAAAATTATATCATTTTTCTCAGTAAGACCCCAATTTTTTAGGGGTGCTTAATGCAGACTACTGGAAGTTGTTAGGAGCTAAATTATCACTGAAAATGTGGAGACTTTATCTGGAGGCTTCAACACGTGCTGAATGCCTTTGAAAATTTAGCCTCATTTTTCTTTCTTTTATTTATAATCAAGACCATATGCTCACACAAGAGCAAGGCAAGGAGACCAGGCAATGTGGGTGCCTTGTAACGAAATATAAATCAGGTGTCCAGTGCATCTGAATGGGCTGTGATATCTCTTTCATGAAATCATTGGTAACAGGGTGGTAGATAAGGAGTATAAAGCAGGAAATCATCAGCAGGATTTGTTCTGTGATTTGCTCCAGTGTTATCAAGACAGTATTGGCTGCACTTCCACAGGGCACAAATAACGCAGCAGTTCAGGAAGCCTGACATTAGTTTACAAAAATCTGATGATAAATGCCAAATTTCCCAGTGCTGCAATAACGTAGCTGCAGCCAGATACTCAGTTTATCTCTTGCAAATCCTTTTAAAAGTATAAGGGGGTGGGGGAAATCCACAGTAGGCAGTGTCTAAACCTGACCAGTCTCTCTATCTTTCATTCTGTGCTGTATCCTTCTGGGTTTTGCAGGTGAGACTGAAGAAGTTACGGCTTGTCCAACCGTTAGTATTCCCTTGTCAAACCCTCATAGAGACCTGTAGTGCCTTCATGCTTCCAAGAGCTCCCAAGAAGCCACTGGAATAAGAGTGGTGCTACCGCTATTAAAGACAGCATTTGGATAAGCTCTGCCACATCAACCACTGACAGGGGCTTGGAGAAAATGATGAAGAAATGAGCCAGGTGTTTACCCTAGCCCCACAGTTTGAGCACGGGTATTCACGGGCACCGTGAGCGTAAGACTGCACGCTACAACTGAGCGGGTTAAGCCTGAGATCTGTGCGCGGTTGAAATGAATGAGAACATTCTTCTAAGAGCTTGAAAGGAGTTTATCTTTGTGGTCTCTGAGGAAGTCTGTAATTTTTTTTTTACCCCTTTCTTCACCTAATTCTCTTTGGATTTTTCCCGGGTTGCTGTGTATGACTGTATCTCTTAGTTTCCCACACAGAATATTTTATGACTTGACTCAAAGCCTACAAAGAATGATTGTATCTAGAAAAAGAGTTGTTGAGTAGCACAAATCCATCAATTTTGTTTATGGAACATTTTGGGGGGCTTTTTCCAGCTGAAATTTTTGTCTAGTTGCAAGAAGGACTGCAGGCACATGCCTGGGATTGCTGGCATCTCATCAACCCGTCCGAGCAGAGCTTTGGTTTGACTCTGGGCATGCGTATGTGCCAGTCAAGTGCTAACTGCAAAATACTCAATAAATCTGATGTCTCGGGATTGCCTGCAAAGCCAGTGCTCACACACAGCAAATCAGACACTGAACAAAGCATTTGACTTGATAGTAAAAAGCACAAGCACATGTTTCTAGCCAGGAAACACTGGTAAAAAGTGTGTGGCTGCTCTACCACTGTACCACGATACAGGAACACCGTCAGTCTGCGGTGTAAATACAGCAATCCTGTTACCTTTGCCAACGCGCAGGAACATCGCAGCGACGTTACTGAGAGAGGCACCGTGAACTGGTTGTGCCTTTTACTGGGTGTGAGTGCAGGAATGTGGTTGCAGATGGCAGGAATACAGCTCAGGACAGGCTGTTGCCAACCACCCATCCAAACCCAGGGCTAAATCACTCCGTTTGCCCTAAAAGTCTGTGGTTTTTCTGTGTGAATGACACAGGCTCAACACATGCAGCTTTGTTACCTTTCTTACTGGCAGAGCGAACTTGTATCAAGGTTAGGAAAAATACAGACTTATGAAAATTAATGAATGCTAGTTCAGCTTTAAAGTAAAACTGTACAATAATAATTATATTTTATCCAGGTGACTCTTAATTCTGGTTTGAAATTAGGCATGCAAAATTCTAAGGCAAAATTAAAACAACTAAAAGGCAAAAGAAATGGGCTACTTTTGAATGTTACGGCTCAAGTCAGAATAAATGTGCAAGTTTCAGGCATCATTGTAATAAATAGAAGACATAATTTGGCAAGGGCAGGGCTCATCTTATTGTTTTATCAGACTTTTCAATCAGCTTTCCATTTTTAACATGCAGAAAGTTACTTCTGAGAAAGCACAGCAATGTCACACATATCCCTTTGTAGGTTTACTGTCACCTGACACGTAGTCCAAAACAGCTGCTTTACACTGCAGGTGTAAACACTGTTTGCAAAACTCTCTCCCTCTGCTAAATAAAAAAAACTCTGAATGAAATGGATTAGAATGTAACTTGTTTTAAATACCCATTCAAATAAATTCTATCATACTTTTGTGACTCTGCTCGTTATCCGGAAGAAGTCTCCTTGTCTTGTGATTTTTTTTTTTAATAACTTAATATCTCGTGGTTCCGAGGTGGGACATTTTGAGATGGATTTTGTGTTAATATATTTAATTATAGAATGGAGAGATATATAGACAACATACTCTAGATTGTATCTACAGACCATGACTAGGTTGTGCTTTAAATCGATTTAGATTGTTACATGAAAATAGTGTAATCTATGTCTTGACAAACTTAAAAACAAGGAGGCAACATACATCAGGTTTGATATTTTGCCCCTGAAATTGTTGGCCAACAACCCCAAGAGATCCCAACTAATACAGTTCAACTCCTTAATTAATTTAGGTACAAGCTTTGTGTTCCAAATGTAGCCACCTCATCCCAAGGTGATAGTACCGAAAACCTGAAGGAACTGAAGAACAGATGATTAAAATCCTAAATATCTTTCCTCAAACTTTGGAAAAATGTCCTTATTAATTCTCAGTATGATCAGGGCAATTTTCAGCCTAAAACAATGTTTCCAATAGAAAGGAAAGAAAATAATTTTATTAAGTTAAAATAGGATTTAGTGACCATGAAAGGAGTTTGTAACTGCACTGTGGAAAAAGAATATACTATTTTTTCAACATGCACATCATTCTGTCTATCTGCCAGCTCCCTTAGCATAAAATATATATAAATCTAAGTAAGAAAAGAAGTACCTAAGGGTTTGCTTCTGACAGGTGCTGAGTGCCTGACAGAAGAAACTCAGAAGCTATCTGGATCCTACTCAAAATACTCAATTTTCACAGACAGTGGAATAACTGTGCAATAATATTTCTAACCTCAAATAAATACTAAGTTACCAACTTCATTTTTTTTATTTGAATTGAAACGAAACATTGTTTATATATAAGACATAAACTTTTTTCCTTCTTTTATTCAAGCTTTGACTTTATAGACAGAAATTTGATAAAAGTTAAGTAGCATTTTTGTTTGTTAGTTTGTTTCTCATCACTGAAAGTAGGGGAACTAAAAAAGTCTCATAAATGCATGTTAATTTGCATCTTGGCACAGAGTCAGGGTTTGATTACAATGCAGTGGAAATGTTTCTTTTGACACCAGACTAGCTCAGAGGAAGTCTCTGGTTAACCAGGTAGGGATGTGTCTCCAAATGTCTGTTGGCTCTTTGCAGTCTGGACCACAATCGAATGCTAAACCTGGGAACTTTGGCCATAGAGCTGATTGATGCCAGAATGCTGGTGAATAATTCAGAAAAACTTCTTCAGATATGAAAATGAAATTATTACGATTTACACCTACAAAAATAAATAAATTAATGTTGTCTCCAAGGTTCAGCTTTTGTAATTCTGACTCGGTCAGACTAGAAACTTACTATGGCTGCAATACAGAATCATGTAATCGTGCAATCATAGAATTGTTTGGGTTGGAAGGGACCTTTAAAGGTCATCTAGTCCACCACCCCCTCCCAATGAGCAGGGAAATCTGCAACTAGATCAGGTTGCTCAGAGCTCAGTCCAACCTGAACCTGAATGTTTCTAGTGACTGGGGCTCTACCGTGTCTCTGAGCAACATGTTCCAGTGTTTCATCACCCTCATCATACAAAATTTCTTCCTTATATATAATCTGAATCTACTTTGTTCTAGTTTAAAAACATTACTTCTTATCTTATCACTACAGGACGTACTGAAAAGTCTATCCCCATCTTCCTTACAAGACGCCTTTGACTATTAAAATGTCACAATAAATTCTTTCTGGAGTCTTGTCCTTGCTGAACAACCTCAGCTCTCTCAGCCTTTTTTTATAGGAGAGGTCTTCCATCTGTCTGATGATTTTTGTGGTCCTCTTCTAGACCTGCTCCAACAGGTCCAAGTCTTTCTTTTCCTAAGGACTCCAGAGCTGGACACAATCAACATGTGGGGTCTCAGGAGATGAGAATAGAGGGGGAAAATCACCTACGCTTCTTTTGATGCAGCCCAGGATACGGCTGGCTTTCTGGGCTGTGAGCATACCTTTCTGTTTCACGTCCAGCTTTTCATTCACCAGTGCCCCCAAGTTCTTTTCCCTAGGACTGCTTTCAGTCCCTTCATCCTCGTCCTCTGT
Organism: Geococcyx californianus; assembly: GCA_013389885.1. Lineage (NCBI taxonomy): Eukaryota > Metazoa > Chordata > Aves > Cuculiformes > Neomorphidae > Geococcyx > Geococcyx californianus. Next base: position 13,395 of record VWPV01010773.1, read on the forward strand.
TGATACTACAGTTAGTCTGCCCCAGGTTAGGACTTTGCACTTGACGTTCCTGACCCTCATGATGTTCATACGGGCCCACTTCTCCAGCTTGTCTATGTTCCTCTGGATGTCATCCCGTTCCTCAGGCAGGCCAACTGTACCAATCAGCTTGATGTCATCTGCAAACGTGGTGAACGTGCACTCGATCCTGCTGTCTATGTCATTAATGAAGATACCAAACAGTACTGGTCCCAGTACAGACCACTGAGGGACACCGCTTGTCACAGGTCTCATCTGGACATTGAGCTATTGACCTCTACTCTCTGGATATGAACATCTAGCCAATTTGTTTTCCACCAAACAGTCCACATATCAAATCCATGTATTTCCAACTTAGAGAAAAGGACGTCATGGGGGACCATGTCAAAGGCCTTACAGAAGTCCAGACAACTGCTAACTACAGCTCTTCCCTTGCCCACTGATGTAGTCACTCCACCATAGAATACCACTAGATAAGTAAGACAAAAACTGCCCTTGGTAAAGCCATGATGGCTGCCTCAAATTACCTCCCTGTTCTCCGCGTGCCTTATCATAGCTTCTAAGAGGATTTTCTAGGACTATCTGTTCCATATAGTTTTGTTAAAGTTGCCTTTGCAATCAGATTACATGTTTATCAAGTCAATTCCCAAATCCAATATAGTTTTGTGTATTCTTGTGTGCTTCTTTGTTTGACTATTTTTGTAAACTGTAGAAAATAAAGTTTAGATTGCACTGAGATTGTATCATACAAATTTTGCAGGACAATGTATTTGAACAGACATTTTTTTCAGATTAGATTTGTATTTTTTACAGTCTTGAGCTGTCTATGTGTGAGACAAGGTAAAAAAAAATATAGACAGCTTAACATATTCCATTTAAATCTTGGTGCTTAATTTTATGCAGATTAACATGCAAACACAGATAAGTATAATAAGACAAAGCATTGCTGAAGGCTACTAACATTTTTATGTACATAAGAATATTAACTGACATTACAAGGACTTTGTTAGGGAACCCAAGTAACTCCTATATGTACAATTCTGAAATAAAAGTGACTTTATTCTGGAATGATTCTTCCCCTTCGGAAGCAGTGTAATTGCTCTGGAATAAAATCACTCTTATTCTGGAAGTGAGTGTCTGCACTGGGGAGTTATTCCAGAACACTTAAATTATACCTAAACAGCTATAAAGGAAGGTATCCAGGAATAGCTCTTCTGGTTAATTTCCCCTATGTAGCAGAGGCCAAAGGTTGAGTTATACCAGGACGTATTACACAGAATTATGTGACTGATTGCTGTGGAATAAGAGGGATTTTAAAAGAGAATGACTCCCATTTAAGACAATTACTCATACTCCTCCTTCTCTTCAAAACAAAATCCCAGTTAATTAAACCCCGAAGCCAGCAGAAATTGATAAAACCTGAGTTAGTTCTAGAGTAGGACATTAAATTATTGTAGTAAATCCCATCAAAATTAGCGGGACATCTAAGGCTGGCATTGTGCTGTTTACTGTCTCATACATGTGTCCTGCAAGTCACATTCCCCTCCTTTCCGCTCACAACGACTGTTGTCATTGCACTTGAGGAGAAAAACCACCAAACCTTCGTGCCTGTTCTCACTAAGCTACCGCTGTTTAAATAAGTTTCACTTCGTGTCCTGCAAGGTATGAAAAAACAGGGAACATCACACAAACTTGCTTTCCTGAAACAAGCCTTGCACTTGGTACCTCTCGTAGCTAATGAGAAACAGGGGAGAAAAGAAGGAACTTTCAGCACTTAAGGACAGGTACGTGGAGGTAATTAAATGTAATAAACTGAAAGTCAGTAGATATGACAGAACTCAGCTTTGTAGGGAGACAATAAAATAAGGATAAGCTAATGGAGTTTTGTCAAACCTCTCCTAAGGTTTTTCTTTTCCTTTAAGTCGTAGGAGCTGTATAGTTGGGTGAAACTGAGGATTTTGACTTCATAAAAACTAAGGCCGATACACACAATTCAGGCTGCGAACAGAGTTTCAAAATAAGAAGCATCCCCTTGCACTCCAAGGGTTTATTATAATTTGTTGTGGTGTGCACCAACCACACCTTAGACCCCTGGCTCTGCACCGCCAGGGGCACATTCACACTCTGCAGAGCACTCTCGCGGCTCTTGAAGCCTCTGAGACGTCTATGTCAGCAACAACAACAGGGCAGAGAAAAGGTGGGTGAGAGGAGAGGCGAGAGGAAGCTTGGTGGCATCTGTGTGTGCCACATACAAAAAAAACCCTGCTGTGACAAACTGCTCCTGGGGCTGAGACCTGGGTGTGTTGACTTGCACGTTTACACATCTTCCCTGCTCTTGCTCTGACATGGAATCTCCCCTTGATATACCAGGTGATGTAGTTCTTGTAGACTACGTGTCCTGAAGCCCTTGTTTTATTTGCTAGCAACCTGCTTGCAGTCTGTTAATATTTTGTTGACACCAAACCTTTGCTTGTTGTAATTACAAAAATAATTGGGAATTAGCACTATGAAGGAATGAAATCCCACTTGAGAGAGATAGACAGTGCACATCCACACACATGATGTATGTTTATTTTGGAAATCACATCCTTATCTGCTCCTAGGTGATTTTCAAATAATGGGATTAATCCTGCAAGACCCAAGAAACCTTGACTTTCATGATGGCTGTGTTTAACAAATGAGCCCTGGAATGGCTTGGGAGCCTCTGATTTTCGATGGTGAATTGAGTGTCCCTGTGTGTTGCATTGTAAAATTTCAAAATAGTTAAGAAAAAAAAAAATAGGAAAAGCTATTCATATTTGTCATCTACTGTTCTCCCGACATCCTTTGGCCCAAGCAGCAGGTATATAATTTTCTAGGTTTCAGATGCTTGAGGTCAGCTCTGTAGCCTGTCAACCTATGGAAACAAGGCATCAGCCTGTATCTATTTGTCTTTTGTCCTTCCGTACACTTCTCCTGATGTCAAAGAAATGTGATGGAGGAAGCCAAAGTCTTCAGTAGATTGGTGTTCCTATGACTTCTCTGCAAGTAGGTGTTCACACCGAAGGAGGCAGACCCTATGTGATCACAGTGTTAGCTGAACCCCTAGAGAACATCAGCAGAGGAGAAAGAAGTACTCCTGGTGTGAAAAAGGCTTCAATTGGTTGTGCTTATTTCACCCAAGTAAATAAGTTATGACACAGGCATACAGAAAATCATATTTCAAAAGAACAATTTATTTTCTGTTTTGTTTCTCTGCATTTTATAAAATCATAAAATCATAGAATGGTCTGAGTTGGAAGGGACTTTAAACATCATCTAGTGCCAGTCTTCCTGGCATGGGCAGGGACACTTCAACTAGATCAGGTTACTCAAAGCATATCCAGTTTCGCCTTGAACACCTCCAGAGATGAGGCTTCCAAGACTTCTCTGGGCAACCTGTTCCAGTACCTCAGCTCTCTCACAGGAAAAGAATTCTTTCTAATACCTATTCTAAATCGACCCTCTTTCAGCTTAAACTCATTACCTCTCATCCTATCACTACACTCCAGCTTTCCAATAGGTCCCTTTGAAGTACTGGAAGGCAGCTATAAGTTCTCCCTGAACACTTCCCTGTTCCAGGCTAAGCAAGCCCAGCTCTCTCAGCCTGTCCTCATATGGGAGGTTCTCCAACCCTCTGATCATCTTTGTGACCCTCCTCGGGGCTCGCTCTAACAGATCCATGTCCTTCCTGTGCTCAGGACTCCAGAACTGAAGGCAGGGCTCCAGGTGAGATATCATGAGAGTGGAGTAGAGGGGGATAATCTTGACCTGACGGTAACACTTCTTTTGATGCAGCTCAGGATACAATCAGCCTTCTGGGCTGTGAGCTGGCTTTCATTGCTCGTGTTGAACTTATCATCCACCATCACCCCCAAGTCCTTCTGTTCAGGACTACTGTCATTCCATTCTCTGCCTGTATTTGTCCTTGGGATTGCCCCGAAGCAGGTGCAGAATCTTGCACTTGGCTTTGTTCATGAGGTTAGCACAGGCCCACCTGTAAAGTCTCACAAGGTCTATCTGGATGGTATCCTTTTCCTTCAGCATGTTGACACCCCACACAGCTTGATGTTATTGGGAAACTTGCTGAAGGTGCCCTCAATCCCACTGTCCATGTCTATGACAAAGATGTTAAACAACACTGGTCACAATACTGATCCCTGTGGAACATCAGGCATCACCAGTCTCCACTCGGACACTGAGTTGTTGGCCATATTCTTTGAGCACAACCTTCCAGACAACTTCTTATCAGCTGAGCAGTCTATCCATCAAACACATATCTCACCAATTTAGAGAAAAAAATGTCATGTATGACAGTGTTGAATGCTTGGTACAAATCCAAATAGAATCACAGAATCATAAGGTTAAAAGAGACCTCTGAAATAATTGAGTCCAACTGTGCCTGCATAAACCCTGTCCCTAAGGAATTAATCTACCCGTCCTTTAAACACCTCCAGGGATGGTGACTCCACCCCCTCCCTGGGCAGCTGTGCCAATCCTTGACCACCCTTTCAGGGAAGAAATTCTTCCCAATGTCCAGTCTAAACCTCCCCTGGCACAACTTGTGGCCATTCCCTCTCGTCCCATCGTTGTCCCTTGTGAGCAGAGCCCAGCCCCCACCCCGTCACAGCCTCCTGTCAGGCAGTTGTAGACAGGGATGAGGTCTCCCCTCAGCCTCNCGGCTCCTCTGCCAGGCAGCTCTCCAGCCACTCCTCCCCAAGCCTGTAACGCTGCATGGGGTTGTTGTGTCCCAGATGGAGGACTCTGCCCTTGGCCTTGCTGAACCTCATCCCGTTGGTCTCAGCCCATGGATCCAGCCTGTCCAGACTTCTCTGCAGAGCCTCCCTGCCTTCAAGCAGATCCACACTTGCACCCAGCTTGGTGCCATCTGCAAACTTGCTGAGGGTGCACTCGATGCCTTCATCGAGATCATAGATGAAGATGCTGAACAGGACATAGATGATGTCAGTTGATCTTCTCTTATCCACCAAAGCTATAGCCCTGTTGTAGAAAACCACCAAAGTCATAAAGTACAAATTGCCCTTAATGAAATCATTTCGACTGTCACCAATCGCCTCCTTATTTCCAATGTGTCTCATCAGATTTTCCAGAAGCACCTGTTCCATATTCTTGCTGGTTACAGAGGTGAGACGCACTGTCCTGTAGTCCCTCAAGTCTTCCTTTCATTTGTTTTTTTTTCCAGATGTTTCATTTGCTTTTTTGTTTTTTTAAATAAAGGCAACAAAAATGAATTTATTTAACACATTTATTGTCACTTATAGTGCCACTACCTTTCCAAAAGCAAGGATCTAGGAAGGCCTTCAAGGCTATAGGAATATCCATGCAATGCACTGTCTTCCAGGATGGGCTGGTACATCAATTTGCGGTACCATTAAAAAAATTTTGCTATTACTTGTGGTCTTTGGGTTAAGATTAAGTGAATCAAATTATATCTTCAAGAACTTAACCACATGATCTAGCATCAAAGTTAACTTTTCCGGTTATTCTAAATTGGAGCTACTGAGTACTGAGCCCTTTGGAAATCTTGTCCATTAAGAAGTCTAATAAGTGGATGCCTTCTCCGTAGTATATGTTAAATTTAATTTCAGGTTTTATCCTCTTTATGTTTGTCTCACCAACTCTGTATGAAAAATTTTGGGTGTACTTATTCCTTTTTCCATTCCTCCTCCCAGAAAGTCCAGAGAGTCAAGCAAATTTCTCCCGGGACTTCCCAGCAATGTTCTATCATAACATTTATAGATAATCTGTGTTACAGTTTTGTCCAATATTTCTTATAAAGTTCATCAGGATGATAGTAACAGACAGTACTACTGTGGAAAATTGAGCTTTGGATCAGGGACCAAAGACTATTTCATCATCAGAACATTTCTTCTTCATTTTATGTTTTTGATACAATTGTATTATGGAATTTACAATTCTAGTCTCATTAAAATGCTGGAAATCTAGTGTGGTTACACCAGCTTCAGCTTATTAAGTATCCTTGCTGTGTGTATTACACTTCTGGGTGATGAGGCAACAGTAATAGATAGGAACATATTCTACTGCAGTCGTACCTTAACTGATCACCAGATTAAAAAAAGGTAGAGCAACAGCTCATACAAGTCTGATGAAGTAAGTAACTTCCAGCTGATCACTTCCCTGGATAGCATTCCCATCACAAGAGAAAGGAGATGCCTGCAACTTATGGAGTGGTTCTCCAGTTACTCCTCCCCATCTCCTTTGTTCTCTCAGATTCTTTTTCTACTTCATTTTTTGCTTTTAAATTATGATATTGTTAAAACTGAATAAATGAATAAAAATGAATAAATATTCATGAGTTATTTATTTTTTAATGAAATAATTAACTAATGAGCTTAATTAAAATCAATTAAATACTAAATATACTGCCAGTTCTCAAATGCCTTTGTCGAGGAAGAATTCGATGAGTCTTTTCAGTTTCACTTTTAATGTCTCTTCTATTCTGGGATGCCTTCTTCCTTCTTTGCAGCAGTGTTATTCATATCTTTGTGTTACATGTCCTGTGTCTCTAGTTTTACTATATCACATCCACAGTAATCGAGAGTCTGAACTGTCACCTCTCTGTGCTGACACAGAAGGAGTAACAAGGAGAAAATGTTGTATGTGTTCTGCTGATTTAAGCAACATGGGATCCATGTACATAGTAAGATATTACCCATGCTATAATCAGACTCAAAAAAATCAGTGTTTCCCTTCCCTGATTGACTACTTGGTCCCTGGTATTGGATCTCCTTCAGCTCTGTAGCTACTTTACCACTTCATACCTACCTAACACACTGATACCAAATCATGATATCTTACTCTAAACCCTGCCATGGGCAAGTGACCTGGCAGTTTTCATAAATTGAAAGACTTTTAGCTTACGGAGCCTGCTACAATCTTTTACTACAACCTCCAGCACAGAACAGATGATACCCTTCATACCTTTTCTCCTTGGACTATGCCTTTGCAAGGACCAAGCAACAGTCAGGAAAACAAAACAAGATGTTACATGCTAGGTATTCTTTTCCATCTGACTTGATTACCTCTCCACCCATAAGACACAAGTCTGAGGACATTTGGTTTCTGCCCTTTAAAAGCTTCTCAGTCAGCAAAAACAGATTTAAGGACAACGCTGTTCTCAGGGCAGAGTTTGATGGATACTGGCACATTAAATGTCAAACCGAAGAGAAATTTTCTTGTTGGGGTCGTTTGCTATTGTATTGTATTGTACAGCGCGACTGCTTATCTAGGGTTGCAGAGGTTATTTGCCACAGGGAAGGCTGAGAATGTCATTAGTGCACTGTGCCCTGAGATAACCTGCAGCATATCATTAAACCATCTAATGACTGCATGGCCCATTGACCTCCATCGCTCACTTGGTAACGATGTTTGTTTTTCACAGGCACTAGGGAAATCACTGATGAGTTATTACTCTCCCTTCTCTTGCTGCCGCTATCACAATAATTTGTGATATCCAACAGGAAAACTTAGAAAGCCAGTAAATGATATGATCTGGTATGCATATGAATTAACTCTGTGAGTGTATGCACTGAGTCCCCTCCTGCCATCACCCTATCCTTCCCACCCCCCCACCTCCCCCAGATATTCTGGGGTATCACTCTCATCACTGAAATAATATTTTCACTTAGCCATGTCTTGCCATCCAGCCTACACTTTTCTTTTAAAAGCATGTTATGCAGCAGTAAGGAAGGGAGATGAATCCAGTGCTGGAAGAAGCTGAATACATAAATAATTGGCTTCTGTACGGAAACATCACCTTACTTCAAGACTGTTAAAATAAAGCAATTGGAATTCTTAAATTGCTGTCTTTTTCTGCTGATGTGAAGTAGTTACTATCCCTCTTATTAAAACACTGCTTCCATTAAACCAGGTATTTTCAAAGGCACTTAAGACTATTAACTGAGATATTTGCGTTGATTTCTGTGGGGTTTGGGATGGGGGGTGGATGTCAAGAAAGTGAAGGTAAGTTAGTTGTTTATTTAAACTTTCCTGCAGTTAAAATGCAATAAACAAAATGGGCAGTGTTTTCAGCAGATATTAAGCTTTCCTTGTGGTTAAAGGTCTATTCAGCAAACTAAATTAACCTGCTCTTTATCCCAATCATGAGCAATTGAACTTTGCTTTGTGGTAAATTAGGGATAAAGAAGAATGCAAAATACAAATGGAGTAACATTGCAATCACGGGCTTGCTTGAAACCTTGTAGAGAAGCTTTCATCGCCTTCAGTGAATTACTGCTGGAATTAATTGGCATTGCTGGCTCCATTTGAGAGTGACCAGATGTCCCCAGCCAAAGCAAGACATCTGTCTTCGGCTTCCAGGATTTCCAAAGTGATAGGACAACAATGTGCAAATAAAGCCGTATTATGTTGGCACTACAAAAAATGCTTCAGCTTTTGGAATTCTCCTATGCAAAAGGGGGCAGTAACACAGGTGAGGGTGCTTGCATGGCTTCGATGGTGTTTGCACTTCTGAAAGCTTAATTCTGTAACCAAACTTACTGAAGTTTTCCTTTCTGAATCAGGAGTAAGTGTACTAGGTCCCACTCACTATCACTTCATTCTTTCAATTCACCACCTGTAACATGGGGTTAATAAATGGTAATATTGTAAAAGTAACTGTGAAATAGAAGGAAATGTAGGTATGGGATATAGGCCCAGCAAGAATAAATAATCAGGCCAGGTAAGGACATTCCGGGCATCAGGTCAAATCAGTTTACAGACTGCCACAGTGTAAGGATGGTATTAACAGTATAAAGTATTAAGAGACTAGACAGCATTTTACAAAGCTGAATAAAGCTGTGACCAAACGGAACATCATTTGTTACAGTGTAATAATACAGAATTGGTCATAATCTAGGATACACTAATAGTCAGGAAAAGCTTAGCATGAAGATGTGCAAATGAATTACTGCAGCTTAATTACATATTGTGCATCAGCTGAGTTACAGGAACTGACTACAGCAGCATCCTTCACCAGCAAAAGCTATCTAAAATGCATTAATCTAAACCACAGTGAACCTGCTATACTGAAGTAATTCCACTCAATTTTGTGTCATAACTTTTCACTAGGTTTCATTCAAGCCAAAACAGATTTAGCCACTGACTTCAAAACTCCAGGTCTCCAACACAGGTAATTCACTAGAGACACTCAGTTAAATACCAGAATGAAGACCTTTATATCACAGTCTCACAGTATCACAGTATCATAAGGTTGGAAGAGACCTTTGAGATCATCGAGTACAACCTATGGCCCAACACCTACACCTGTTACCTACACCTACTCCTACTTGTCAGTTACACCATGGCACTAAGTGCTTCATCCAAATTCTCTTTGAACACCTCCGGGGATGGTGACTCCACCACCTCCCCGGGCAGAGCATTCCAATGAACAATCACCCTCTCAGTGAAGAACTTCTTCCTAATGTCAAGCCTAAACCTCCCCTGGCGAAGCTTGAGACCGTGTCCTCTCGTTCTGTCACCGGTCACCTGAGAGAAGAGTCCCACTCCTGCCTCACTACAGCCTCCCTTTAGGTAGTAGAGCCTCCTCTTCTCCAGGCTAAACAAATATATTCAAATCTACAAATCTTGAAGAGATGTTGACCCAATGTAAGTCCCTTTATTGTCTTTCAATCTGGTCAGTCATTTGCTAGTAAAACTCTCTGGTTCTCCATATTTTATTGAAGACTATATTTCAGGTTATAACATCATGTGCTAACACTAAGTTCCTCTGAAACGTTTTTGCAGGAAAACTGCCAGCATAAAATAAAGCTACTGCTTTTTAAGCCGTGGAATATTCTGATAATTAGCCCAGCCTGGTTCTGAGTACAAGTCTGTGAAGAGGACCCAAGGTGGATCTTTTAGGACTTGCAAATCTATCATGAAGGTTTCAAATGACACAGATGTAGCTCCTGCCAAGTCATTTAAACAGTTAAATTTCCTCCCTGTATGAAAGGTTTTGTTTAATCTGAGATAGCCTTGCTGCAGCTCTGAGCCACAGAGGTTCCTTTGGACTCCTCCTGATCTGTTAATAAAGCATCTATTCAGATCTCTTTGTGCTTGTCAGTGTGAAATTGTAAACTCCTGTTCTGAATGCGATATTGGCTGCTTTCTCTGCTATCTTTTATTTCTGTGATCAGTGAAGTTTTACAAGAAGTTAGTGAGTAACTAACATGAGGAATAAGGGAGTGAATGACTCTCATCAAAAAGTGAAGCAGCTAGAAGGTGACAACATGACATAACCCCTTCCCTGCAAGGGACCAGCTCTATAGCAAAAGGATTTCCTTGTTGTGGTTGAGCTGGGAAAAAACCAATTGGTGTAGAATCTTAAAAATGTAATGGCAAAGAAATGATAAGAGGTGACAGTCTTCTCGGGAGGAGAGTAGGGCCTACTTTTGTTACAAAATGATCTGTTTAAAGTAGTGAACAAGACAGGAAGCGGGTTTCTTGGGAAAAAGCACTCCTGCAGTGCAAAGAAGAAGCTATGTCAAAGTGGATGGTCCTAGGCTCTTTCAAAAACCCTCGCCCAGCTTCAAAGAATGGCCAGGCACGATGAAGAACCTGGGTTAGGAAAAGAGGACAGCACTGTATATATGTTCTACTCACAGATTTCAGATCACCCATGTGTAGAATCACTTTGTACTTGTTTGGTTTTGACTACCAGATGTCCTTGGAAGGACAATTTATAATTCTGGAGAACCTGCTAGATTCAGGGGCTGAGAAAAGTGTGCTTAAATTACTGGACAATCAGCAAGCAATAGCACCAGGCTTGTGGGACAGCATTGCAGCATAATCTTGTGTCTACCAGGAATTCATAGAATCACAGAACCATAGAATCAGAAGGTTGGAAGAGACCTCTGAGATCACCGAGTCCAACCGTGTCTGTCTCCCCACTAAACCCTGTCCCTAAGGAACCCATCTACTCATTTGTTAAACACCTAAATAATGGAGGGGAGGGCTCATGAAGGATGTGGGAGGCAAAGATGACGCCATTCTGTTCTCAAACCAAAGAAGGTACAGGACTGAGTTCCTGTAATTTGGACACATCAGCCCAGTGAGCTGAGAGGAAAGGCTCATCCAAAGCTATGTGACAGAAATCTTGCTTTGTAATTACATACAGACTGTGACAAAAGTAATTCTTGTCTTTCTCTCTGCTTAACCGAGGAGGCCCACAAGTGCGGCTAACCAACCTGGACCCCAGTGAGGGATTGAAACCCAAGCTGAAAAAACGTGAGAACAAATTATTATCTTTCAGCTGGGATTTTCTCTCTCGGATGCCCCTCTGGGTTCCATCATTAAACCACAACAGTCTGCTTTTCAGTGATGATGCATCCAGTAATTTCTGTGGCACTGATACTAACTATACTGGATACCACACTTCTCTTTTTGTATCCTTCAGTACTTAATTGCTTCCTTGGCAGTGCACAGAGGTGATATTTGTGTGTAGAGTGGGTTTGATGAGGGTTTTATTTTTAAAAACTTTGTAGCTATTGTGTATTTCTGTCACAGCTTTTATTATGTCTCAGTGATGGTTTGACAATCTTTATTTTTAAATTGACAGTTCCAATAATGATGTACTACTCAGGAAATCGGTAAATCTTCCAGTGGAGAAATCCTCGCTATATTTTTGTTTAATATATTTGGCAGCATTATAATGGATTTTAAATTATGTTTATTATGTGTGTTACTGTGTGACAAGGGACGGATTTCAACCACTCATTTCCCAGGAAATACAGCATTATTACTTGATACAGAAGTACTGCTTTTACATATAGGCTACTTATCTTAATTTAAACTTGCCCTATGACAGTGATTCACATAAACCTTGCATGCTCTGTGACCAACTGGAAAGCTCAGCAAGCACTGAGTATTATCAGATTCTCATGCTTCAAGGGAAAATGTACAGATTATGATTACATTAAAGCTACTGTTCCTGTTTCCTGTTGTACCACCTTAATTTTGCCCAGCTCAGACCATCTCCTGTGGTGACTCACATGGAACCTCTCTGTCTGACTTTCTCTACTCTTTGCTTGCACCTGACTGCAGGAAGGGAGGAAGGAAATGGGAAGAGAAGGGCAGGACACCCAGTATCTCTCTGCTTTGGGGCACATCAAGGGAAGATTATATTGATGAGTTCTAATCACTTTGATTTGTTATTCAAGTCTTGTGTCAGGACACGCTCTGGTCCCTGGGTCTCCCCACACCCCACCCCAGACCTGCTGAGTCAGGGAGGGAAGGATCCTTTGATGCCTGCACAGTGAACTGGAGATGAAAAATCTCCCTTGGTAAATCCAAACACTCTTTATTTTGGGGACAGCCCGAACAGCAAACCAATATTTCGGACACGGCCAAAATATGGAAACACTTTATGTTTTGGACGTGGCCCAAACAGCAAACCAATATTTTGGGCATGGCCAAAATATAGAATCAGTATCCGTTCAGGACACGGACAAAACAGCAAACCAGAACATCAACTCAGTATTCAATTCGGGCATGGCCAAAACAGAAAACCAGTGTTTTGGACACAGTCAAAATATGGAATCAAATACTCAGGTGCACTCTGAATTGCAGCTTCACCAAAGCTGCAAAAATACAGATCCTAATCTGTCCAGATCCCAATCTGAAACCCTCAAAGCAGCTGGACAAAACAGGGCAACCTGGATCTGATCTGATGCACAGAGTGCCATGGAAAACAGAAGAAAGGATCAAAGACAGAGAGGGAGAGAGAGAGAGAGAGGAATAAGAGTGGGAGTGGGGTGGGTGAACATGGTCTTCAGGAGCACAAGTCCTGCAGTTCTTGTGCTGTGCCTCTCCTTGGGTGGTTCCCATGGGGTTGTGGGTGCACAGCGCTTGCTTTCATCCTAATGTCGTACCTGGATTGTGGCTTTGCAGAAATCTTTGAGACGGCTGTCCTTGATCATTAGTTTCAAAGCATCTTTGTGGCTGCCTAGCTAAACGTGCAATGGGGTGATTGATGTCGCCTAGTTTGGCTGTAGTGACCCACTGACGCCCAAGACCGGAAGTTACGCAGAATGGAATTGTCTCCTTTGTAACTGCTGAACTAGTGACCCTATTGAATGTCAACTCATGGTTAATTTTGATGAAGTAGCGAAATCTCCATCTATAATGCCAGAAATGCTGCTGCTTGCCTGGAATAGAAGGTAATATTGACAGGATCTTCCAGTTTTATCTTCTCTTCCTTTTTCAGAATTTTCTTTGCTGTCTTTTCTACGTCTGATGACAGCAGCTTACTGGAGAGATGTTAATGTGAAGGAAGGCAGAATATATCCTTGCCCTGCTTTTTCCAGGGACTAAGACTTATTATATACCTTCTAATTTCAATGAACCTTTTATCTCTTTTTTTGTCTAAAATTCATTTACTCTTTTTTTAAAAAAATTGTTTATATTTCACTTAAGAATTCACACTACCAATGATAATTTCCCAGATGGAAGTTAGAGGCAGATATGTTATAACCTAAATCAAAACTCAAATAGAAGCAGTGTGCATGGTAAAATTCATTAGAATACAATCAATAAATCATCCATGAATATATAAAAACATTTTAAATATTGTTAACTTTGATTCATTTGGGCTTTAAAGAGTACAATTAGCATTTTTTTCTCCTTTGACACCATGACTGATACTCTCTTGTCTTGCCTGAGAATCTTCTCTCAGAAACACAATAAAATATTATGAAGAAATAATATGAAATTAAGTGTGGGTGAGAAATATCAGCTGTGCCAAGAGTAGTGATATAATTTTTCTCTCCCATCAACAACTGCTTGCACAAGTCACATTTAGGAAGGTCACGATAAATGTGATCAATTCCACTGAATGGAAATTTTTGACTTTCTGCTGCATTCCTTCACCTTGCGTTTAGTCTAAGTCTGTGAGCACTTGTTCTCTTCTACAGCAGACTGAGGGTTGAAGAGGTTCATATTTCTTGCTGGTAGCCACCCCTTCCATTGGTGGAGGTTCCTGGTTTCCTAAGCAAAAAGCAGAGCCAAAGAGCTGGGGGATTTGAGTCTTTCCTCTGCTATGGATGGAAAGAGAAGTTTTTTTCTCAGTAGGATTCTTCAGGTGTTCAAATCCATCTCCCTTTCCAAGAAAAGCTTTTGCCTTTGTCCATCAATGAGAGTAGTCTCAAAATTGAGGAAGGTCATTATCTAATGAGATCAGAAGTACACTTTCACTATGCTTGTAACCTTCAATTCAGTCTCCTATTAGTTTATTTTAAGGTGTGTATCCTCATGACCCAAGATAATGTATGAATTGTACCTTACTTGAAATGACTAGAGATAACAGGCTTTCCTGTAAAAAGAACAGACTGAAGAATTATTTCCGAGAACATTTATAAGTTCCTGTATTATTATTTTTTATTCCATTTCCTCTATAACTGTACAACTGTAACGCAGCACCACAGTTGTAATTGTTTGACACCTTAGAACAGGCTTTTCTCATCTGTATTGAGAACAGACTTCTTTTTTTTTAACAGGATTAGTCCAAATTGTTCCCCTCTGTTGTTCCCTTTACCACCCAATAAGCCACTACACCTCAGTAGGCAGAACTGCCTCTATGATTTTCAATATTCCTTCAATAAGTGTCCAAAGATCATGCAGCAGAGATGAACCACCAGTTTTCAAATGATGAAACTTAATGAGATGATTCCTAACTTAAAGGAACAAGAATTGTATTAAGAATCTTCCAAAGTATTTTTAAATTTTTATTTTTATATGGTATTCTTTATTTTTCCAAGTAAACAGAGCAATTACTTGACAGTTTTTTATAAAATCCTGAATTCATTCACATTATGTATTTTTGTAAAACTGGTGAGATCTTTGAAAAAGCTCTTGGTTGCATTTTTAATTCTTCTTTTTGCTACTGATTAAAATAGTGGTGAAAAATGTTCTTACTCTAACTTGGACAAAGAATAGTCCAACCTAATTATGTACTTTCTTTCCAAGTAGTCTGATCCAAAAATCCATTGAGGTAATTGATTTTTAATTTTTTTTGACCTCCAATGAAATCATACAGCAGCTCACTTTGTGGCTTCAGGTCATTTGCTGGTACCAGGCATAAGTGTTATTTATACCCTCCATGGGTAGAAATCTAACTAAAAGAGGCAGCCAAGGTTTTTCTAGTTCAATTTTTCATGATCTTCATGGAAATGAAAGAAGGGGAAAAAATCCACTTATTAAAACTGGTCCACCTCTGTTTATTTCAAATAGGTCACAGTTAATTTCATACATTCCAAAAAGATATGCTTCTGCTAGCAATGATTCTCAAACTCATTTGAATAAGCAGGTATAAAATTTGTCATTTATCTAGAGTGACTAATTTGTGGATGGACACCAGTTTACAATGTACATCTAGAAAATTGTTCTTTTAAAACCCCCTAAATATACTATTGTTACCATATATGCTAAGAAATTTTATTTCATTTAAAGCAGGGAACTAAATCCAAGTTTTCCATTCTACAGACAAGTGTCTGTTCTCAAGGACATTTAAGTTTCTTTCAGATATGACACTGAAAGCTCTATTCCTCATCACTAGCCATCTCCAAATATGCATATATTCTGTTCAGCAAGATTATTAACATTCAGAATAGCTTTGTTCAATAGACATCAAAGAAAAAGGAACTGACCATACCTTCCTGTTACTAATACAAGCCAATATTCAAAGATGCCAATCGCTTGTGTGAACATGTGAAATAGTGGTCTAAATCGGTGAAGACCAAAATATCACTAGACTGCGAAACAGGTTCCTTCTAATGTTAGATACCTGTGTAATAAGGGAAGTAACACTACATCGTCTAATGGTCTCTTCTTGCTTTAAGAGATAAACAGATCCGTGATTAGGATGCACTTAAGAAAAAGATAACATCACCCCATTATATCCAGACTTTAGGTGGAAGATGTTTACAGAAGGTTTGTTGCCTTTGTGTCCAGAATTCAAGAAATTATATGAGAAATCAGTCTCATCTGTAATACATATTTGGATATGTAGATGGTAGATTGCTGTGCTTCAAAGAAGTTTTTGTTAGAAGTCACTGCTGGCTGTGCCACAGAAACACAACAGGGAAGCAGTGGCACGGTGACCATCACCTTATGATGCTGAATCTGATGGCTGGCCCACCCAGGACTGTACTTCTCCTCAACAGTAGCTTTTAGGTGACTGTCAAAGAGGGAAAATAGGCTAATGACCAGGTACTCAGGTCTACATCCCTTCTAAAACACCTTTTTTTTGTACAGCATGAAATCCTGAGCAGTTTCCATATCCATATTCCACCCTGAATCCTTCTGAGTTCCTGATTCCACCAGCTCTTTGTAGCAATGAGTTTCACAAGGGAAAATTTTCCTCATGTTCAGCTTTCAAATTTCCACCTTTAGACTTTGATTCCTGCTTGGGAATAAGAGTCGCTTCCCTTTAGAGCACACTTGGATACAGTGAGTACCTGTATTACGCCAAGTCCTGCATTTTTGTTTTGTAACATTAACAGCTCGACTGTTCGACTCTCCTTAAAGGGACATTTCTTCAAACTTAGGTAATTCACAGGGGAATTTTCTGTCTTTGACATATAATGCTTTCTGGCCCCTTTGACAAAGAATGCCCACTGGTGCAGCATAGATTTCCTTAGCATATTAAAATTTTGTAGCTGTGCTTCTCTTCAGTAGGAAGAATAGTGCAGGTTTTGGGGGGGGGTATGTTTAAATAGCAACTTTAAAACCTAATAGGAATATAATTTATTTTTACTGCATAGAGTATTGTCAACATTAAATTTCACTTCGCATTGCATTTCCTGTTCTCCTAGTTTGCTTATGTCTCTTTGAAACTGCTGGTAAGGTCTGATTTCAATGGCTTCATTCTGTTTTTCAGATTTTACAGAAGTCCAGGTTCTTCACTAAGTTGAGATGAGTTTGCACGTTAAGCAGCGATTTGGCCTTCTCAATACAGAGGAAAACTATATTTTGTTTCTTTAGAATTGTAGCACTTCGTGGTCAAAGGACAAATTTTATATAAAATCCTAAGTAAAGACATTAATATATTTATGAGAGGAAACTAATTTAAAATTGGATTCTCTTGTAGCTATGGTATTAAGCATCAGTACTCTTTTAGCCAGGAAAAAAAATGCTGCTATGCAGCTTATTCAAAGGTTTTGTGTGTTCAACTCCACTGAAAGCACTAGAGTTAAAATGGAATAAAATTATATGTATTTCTTTTTAATATATCAGTTAAAGTAGTTGTTTCCTGATCTCAAGTCATAATATCTATTATGCATTAATCATCCCTGCATTATTATTGCATAGCTTCAGTAAAAGCAGTCAGTTTTTGTGTTGTCAGTATAGGGCAATTTCATACCTCAGCTTAGTTATTTTAAATTAAATCTTACTTTCTGGATTTATAATACCTAAGTTGGAGGTAATGGCAATTACTTTCTGTTGTTTGTTTGTTCTCTTCCTTAAATTGCTTCATTGTGCTTTTAACCTTCCTGTACTTTAGCACAGTTTTTGTTAGAAAATGAGCAAATGCACTGTTAGACTGACGGCACCTCAGGACTGTCCTCCTCTGCCCCGAGGGAACTATTTATTCCTGCCCTTCATTTTGTGTCTCATGGCCAGTTCCCTGTGACTGTGACACCACCTCACAAGCTCCAAGACAGGATGATGGCGAGTGTAGCAGGAATACGGTACAACTGCCCTAACGTGCAACTCGACTCTGACAGGGAAAAGCACCATAGCTCTGCTTTGCTGCCAAGCCCACTCCCGTTGCCGTCCGAGCGGTGTGCTTTGAGCTGCGGCTGCCCTTCACCCTGGGCTGGGCCAGCCAAAGCAGCTCCTGGATGCCACCCGGGATGACTGTCGGCAGGGCTGGCAGTTGGGTTGTCGGAGTTTTAGCTGTTTAGTTGGGAATGTTTACCATTTTTAGCCGTTGAAAATGCATTTTGAGGGATCAAAACTCTACTTCAATGGGAATTCTCATGTTTTCAGATTACTACACTGCTGGTATAAAGAAGCACTGTCAGTCTCTGGGTATTTTTAACCAGGATTTCACTTTTAAAAATATACTTTTTGAATGGGAACTGGTAAGAGGTTTCAGGACTGGAAAGGCTGCAGGTGCACAGCTCTTACGAAAACACAGCCTCCCTGTGAGGCCAACAGAAATCGACACAGTTGTGGATGAGAGCACAGCGTAAACAGTAATCTAAAATGCCTGCAATTTGTGCCACGTTGTATGGCAGTGGTGCTGTAAACAGGCACAGCAAGTACAACAGTCCTACAGTTCCCCATATTGTAGTCTATATTCAGCTACTTGTAACTTTGCCATATTTTAATACCTCCAGCAAGAACTTCCTACAGGAGTGTCTCAGTTGAAATGAAAACTAAGATGCATATCAGAAATTAGGAAATTTTAATCAGAAAAATGTATAGAAAGGATACCAGTCACGAGCAGTGTTCCCCAGGGTTCAGTGCTGGGTCCAGTCCTGTTCAACATCTTTATCAATGATCTCGATGAAGGCATCGAGTGCACCCTCAGCAAGTTTGCAGATGACACCAAGCTGGGTGCAAGTGTGGATGTGCTTGAAGGCAGGGAGGCTCTGCAGAGAAGTCTGGACAGGCTGGATCCATGGGCTGAGACCAACGGGATGAGGTTCAACAAGGCCAAGGGCAGAGTCCTCCATCTGGGTCACAACAACCCC
>VWPV01010773.1:32224-63983 GCA_013389885.1 Geococcyx californianus
GCTGGGCTCTGCTCACAAGTGACAGCGATGGGACGAGAGGGAATGGCCACAAGTTGTGCCAGGGGAGGTTTAGACTGGACATTGGGAAGAATTTCTTCCCTGAAAGGGTGGTCAGGGATTGGCACAGCTGCCCAGGGAGGGGGTGGAGTCACCATCCCTGGAGGGGTTTTTAAGATGGGTAGATGAGTTTTTTAGGGATATGGCTTAGTAATGGGATGGGTACATTTGGACTCTCTGATCTGAGAGGTCTTTTCCAATCAGATGATTTTATGATTCTGTGATTCTCTGTCTGCAATGAATGTATCTGAGCTGAGAGTATAAAAAGCACTTGCTGATTTGGTAGAGGGACAAAGAATAACTATGATTCCTTGAAATTCTTTAAAACAGATGAAGTATAAATAGATGGTATATACAGAATTTATAATGAGGCTTGGGGGGAATAAGAGATTTGTGCACGTTTGGAAAGTTATGGTCATTTGCTGGTGTCTGCTTCTTGGGGGTAGCATATGAATTCAAATCTTTACATCACACCAATTCATTGAGTATTTTCCGTGTGGGTTTATCTGTGTATATGTATTTGTGTGTCTGTATCCCTCCCCGTGTACCTCCACCTGCAAAAAAAATCTGAAGAAAAGAATCATTCCTATTTTGCAAAGTTTTGAGGGAATTTTCCTAGCTATCCTGCTTATCAGGAAAGAATAAAATGATAATACACAAAATGATGCCTAGATCAGTTTTATTCTATTTAGATTCTCAGCATAAAATCTGCCCACATCAGTCCTCTCCCCTAACTACCTGGGTATCAGTTAACTGATTACTCGCTCATCATTTGGTATCTTGGCTAGTTTCATTTCTTTGTTAAGTAACTTGATACATAACTACAAAAATGTTCAGGTAGCTCTATATAACATTCATTAGCACAGCAGTAAAACCGTAGCTATTTAAACAGAATGAAATGAATGTGAAGCAGTGAAAAGTTTTTTCCTTTGCTTTACAAGATTTCTGCCTTATTTTCTTTCACTAGTTATGGAACAAGGGGTAGAGGGGTCATCTGCTCTTCATGAGAGCGTTGAGAGGTCTAGGTGGTATAGGACAGCCTGCTGTCCTATAAAAACAGAGATAAGTCTTTAAGTCCTTGCATTTTGTTGCAGGGTGTTGGTTGCTGCTGGAGAGAAATCAGTTACTGAAAGTAGTGCTTTGATTTTTTATTTTTTTTTTAAATGTTTTCCAGGAAGAAACCACTGTGGTAAGTGCCGAGCCGGGGAAATCCCTTCTAGCTATATGCACTTAGCAGGGCTACCCTAGCAAAGGTGCAATTACAAGGTCACAATTTTTCTTCTCTCTTTTGCTCCAGACTAGAACAACTGATGCTGCGAATACTTCGGCAAGAAAGGCAGTAACTTTGTGATAAAAACACGATTGCATAGAACTAAGGTGCTTAGCATTTTACTTAATATAGAACCCTGTGCTCTGTGTGCGGTTTGACCACGAGGATGTGCTGCAGGCAATTTGCATTCACTTCTCCACTCCTTGTCTCTACAGCGTCATGTGTCACGTGTGCAGCGTGTGGCACGTGTGACGCTGCAAGAGCAGGACAATGGCGGGAGCTGTGAGTTTGACACCCTTGGACTACATGATCCCCAGAGGTCCCTTCCAACCCCTACCGGTCTCTGATTCTGTGATTCTGGTTAGTTACCCCTTTACTATCTTTGGGGAATTTAAAACAGGGCTGGTACTTTCCCTGCAACAAAACCATAGGTCAGACAACGGCATTGTTACAACCTTCTTCTAAAGATTTGAGAGGATACAACAAGAGATGTCGTAGGTTTTAGTAGTGTACAGTAGATGTCACTTCCTCTCAACCCTCACAACTACATCAATGGGACCAATTCCAACACCTTCTGTATTCCATCTCTACCAATCATGTTCAATAAATAAATGATAACTATATTGCTTCCAAAGATGGTAGTAATATATATGTTCACCAAAGAGGAAGGTTAAACACTTTTCCATTTGACTTATATTTTCAATAACATTGAAATATCAGTAAAATCCTACTAGTTGCCAAAGCTGTCATGAGTACAAGCAGAAGACAGTTGAGTTATGTTTTCCTTTTTTCTTTAAATGCAATAGATAGTTAATCCTTCCTGACCGTGTTTCATTTTTCAGGGGTGCTGTGTTTGGTTTGGGGCTGCATTGGGAGTGTAATATTACCAGGTCTGAAAAGGAAAATTTATGAAAAGAGTTTCAGTTTAGGCATTCACCTTTCCAGTTAGAAACACTTTTTTTATAACTCTCACATGAAATAAGAAGGGCACATAAAAATAAAGTTTACTTTACCTACTAGTAAACTACGAAAAATCTTACAGTATGTAACTCCTGAAATGAAATTGATGATATTGGATAGAATTTCAATTCTAGATAGATCTGCAAGTTAAAGTAGTTCAAAAAACACCATGAGGAGATAATCTTCTTGCTGTTGCAGGAGTTGCAAAAAGTACAGGAAGTCGACTATGACTTCCTGACTCCACTGACACCACCTGGGAAAGCTGCATTCACTCCCAACTTGGGAACTATGCAGTTGAGGTGTTTTCTTGAAAAACTTACCTGCATTTTCAGAAAGACTGTGTGTACAGAAGCCTAAGGGAATTGGGAAAGTTAGGCACCTAGGACTCTACTCCAGCGTGATGACTGGTTCAAGCAGTTAATGCCCACGTGTATTCAAGTCTTGGCTCTCTATGCAGTCGATAAAGAGATATATTATAGTTTCACCCTCTAAGTTTAGGGTCTGTAGTGGAACTACCTGTAGTTTAAGTTGTTCTGGAAAACCTGATCAACATCTGTGCTTTTTGATGCCAGAAACCTTTGGGTTTCTGAGTCACACTATAACAGATCTAGTAATTAGTAATTTCTCACAGATGTTTAATAAATTCTTTTAAGTTGTAAGAAGTCAAGAGGTTGCTTATAATGGGTGTGTAACATTTCCTCCTGACATTTTCATAAACATCTCTTATGCATATTGCTCATGCTGGCAACAAACCCTAATATATCTACTCATTAACCCTTAAAAAACCTTCACGACTTTCTTTGCAACACAGAGTGAAACCAAAGAGAGCACAGACATCATGTGAAAATGTATATAAAATAAAAAACTGCAGTGAGTCATGAGAATAGGTATTTCAACTATTTTTAATATATTCTTTTGTCTCTTTTTTACAGTACTCATGAGTTTAAAGGCAACCTATGTCAAATAACATTACGCTTAAAGAGACAAAGGAGAAGAGTTTCTAAGAACATTACTGCTTTTTTTCTTTAAAATGAGAATCTATTAAATGATCTATTGATCTATTCATTGCAGTAAAACACGGTCGCAGGATGGTTAAGGTTGCAAGAGACCTCTGGAGATCATCCAGTCCAACATCCTTGCTGGAGCAGGCTGCCCAGGACCACGCCCAGACATGAGGAGATCCCACGTCTCTGGGCTACCTGTGCCTGTGCTGTCACAACCACAGTGAAAAAGTGTTTTCTTATGCTCGGAGGGTGGAACCTCACCCCCATTATATTTCAGTTTGTACCCATTGCCTCTTCCCCTTTTTCTGGCAACTACTGGTAAGAGCCTGACTCCGCCTTCTTTGCACCTTCCCATCAGATATTTGTACACATTGATGAGATTCCCTGAACATTCCCTTCTCCAGGCTGAACAGTCACAGCTTTGTCCGGCTTTCCTCTGGAGAGATTCTGCAGTCCTTTAATCATCTTTGTGGCCCTTTGCTGGACTGTCTCCAGTAACTCCGTGTCTCTCTTGTGCTGGAGTGCCCAGAACTCGACGCGGTGTTTCAGGTGTGGCCTCATCAGTGCTCGGTGGAGGGTACGGATCATACACACATGTACAGGGGAAGGAAAGTACAGTAGTTTTCTTCTTAATGCCAATTTCAATCTGACAAAACTAAATACATTTTAAAAAATGCCTATCTATGACCTTCATTAGTAACGTGGCCTTCAGCAATGTCATCTATATGCTAGACCTGAACTAATTATTTTAAGGAGTTTCTTTCTCTTATGCCTCCTGTTTTCTTTCATTCTAGCTACTGCCCTGTTACTTCTTTAGAAGCTGCTCTCCCACAGCTTTTTTCTCTCTGCCTTCAGCATTACAGATTGATTGCTCTTCCTCTCTAGTATTGCTCCTCTATTATTCTCAGTTTGTTCTAACCTGTCCCCTACTCATCTGAGTGGAAAACAGTGATCTATTGTTAATACAGGAAGGAGAGAAAGGAAAAATGAGAATATTTTAATTTTATTTTACCCTGTAATGTATATATCTTGGTTCCTCTCATTTCTTGTTTGTTTCTGGGTTGTTGTTTTTTTCTTTCATTTATAACAGGATCTTCTTTCTTTCTTCTCATATTTATTCCCCTCAGCCCAACAGTATTCATGGAGATTCTCAGTATTTCCAGTTTCCTTTCACTGCTGGGTCAAACAAAGTATTATTCAAAATAATGAGGATGGACAGAAGCTGTTCTGGCACTTTTCCAAGGACTCTTTCTGGAGGTTAAAAAGAGAGGAATATTTTGACTGACCATCTTGTTTAACTTCTGCCTGCTTTGCAGTGTTTGATATTCAGGAATTATCCTAAATACTACCCACTTCTCTAAGGGGCTGCCTGAGTAGGAGATGTCTCCTACACAAAGCAGCATTGCTTTAGGGGAAGAACAGTGGCTTGGTACGTCAATCTGCTTTCTGTTGATGTAGGGAGGTTCAGTACTTTATAATTATCACTTTGATATTTTTCTGTGGACTAATAATAAAAATCCCACTCCAAAATAAATAATACTATAGAGAGAACTAATAGGGAGTTTATTTGTATCTGCTTGGAACATAAAGAAGGTGCACTGCAAAGAAGGTGGTATTGGGTTAGCTATTAGCGTCTTTTTTCCACTTCTGTTTTGCCTTAGCCCTCCAGGTAGTGGCATTACACTAGATGTGCAGTCGTTCCAGAGTGATTTCCATTTCTGCATTTTAATTCTTTTCTTTTAGCTTTGAAATTCCTTCTCTTTCTTCCATCAGAATGAAATATTAGTTCTAAGGAACTAAAATAGTCAACACACATGCATAGGAATGGTACAGTTTCTTTGAGATATTGCAAACTTCTTAACACTCTATATATTTTGTTTAAAAACATTGATTAAAATTAGGCTCAGAGTTCATTAGCGACCTTTGCTTCTGTAGTGAAGGATGAATTTCAAGATTAAATATTAATTTTAAATGTTATGATTTAATCCAGCAAACAATTAAGTACGAGAATCAGCTTTCAAACCCTATTGTGTTACAAACTCAGATCCCAGTTACAGCATCATCAGCTGTCCAGTGGTCTTTTGTTTCTGTCCCAATTCTAATCCTTCTCCCCATGAAGCTGGTGTTGGCCTTGGCTCATGCAATATTACACATTTGCCTAATGGCGTTGTTACAGCTGCTCCTGACACCAGTAGTGATAGTGCCCATCCCGACCTGCACATAGGAAGAGAGAGTATAAACAGGGATCATTCGACAGCTGCACGGCAAATTGAAGACCAACAGATCTCCCAGAGTAAATTCAAATGCAGTGTTTGTTTTGGACACAGCCAAAATCACAAAAGAGGTAACTCGGGTGCACTCCAAGTCGCAGCTTCTCAAAGTTGCAAAACAAGATCCCAACCTGTAAGATCACAATCTGACAGCCTGAACACAGGCAAGCTCACTGAACAAACTACAACACAACTCAGATGGGATCCAATACACCATAATGCCCTGGAGAAAGAAGGTACAGTAAGACAAGTCAGAGAAAGAGAGAAAAAAGTAGCAATGGAAAAAGAAAAATTATCACCACTCCAGTGGGGCGCAGCAGCTCCTCAGGAAAACGTGCCCTGTTAGCATGTGATGGGGGTCTTGCTGTGAAAGTTCTTGAACTGGGACATGTGCAGAAGCTCCTTCAGGAAAGTTCTTCAGTTGAGGCTGAAGTGTCCGGGTTCACTGGCAGTTTAACGGACCTTTGCCAGAATAACCCTTTCGATGTGTATGCGTAACTTGGGGGAAAGGGAGAAGCATCTGCTGCTACATCTCCTTCCCCAACTCTGCGGCAGCCCAGCAAGGATGGATAGCCCACCTGCAGGCTGGGAGAAAGAGTGGTGCCTACTCCTACACTTCCCCTTCTCACTATTAACCAGGAGCCAGAGAGAAGCCCCTCAGGTGTACACAGCCCTGCACGCAGTGTTTAAGGAACAAGGAACACAAGTAAAGGAGAAGGTCTTTACAGACATCAGTATCATTTACACCCTGAAAGGCAGTTGTCTTTCTCCCCTTCTGAGTCTAGAGGGCCTGGCCATCGCTTAGCCATTCTAGATAATCCTTCATAACACATTTTTTTTAAAAATCAAGAAGCTCTAGTTTAGGTGATTACGTTTGAAGTGTTGGACTTTGGATGTGGTAGAGTCAAATTTCAAGCATCATTTCTTCATCCTAGTTAAAGTGAGTAAGAACTGTAGGTGCACACCAACTCACCAAGTCACTGGCTTCCAAAATGGACCTCAGGGCTCAACATTTCTGACACAAGCATTGTGCATTTTCAAAGATTTTCAATGTCATTTCAGATTAATACAGTAAGTTAGCATTGGAACTCCTGGGACTGCTAAGTGTTTTTCAGAAGCATTATGTTATTTTTCTTTTTCTTCAATAGACAGTAACATACTCAATTTGCTGTTGCTCCCAAGCCAGGGAAAGTATATTGGGGGTTGTTTGCAAACAATATTGTTGCTTCGAGATACATAATATGACTTACAATCTGGTTAATTGGATCTACTTTCCTCCAAGGAATAAAGAATCCCCCTTATTCCCTTGGGAGATTGTTTAATTGAAATGCATCAGAAATTTTAGCATATAACAATAATGGCTGTTTACAGAATATAAAGTACTCACAAGAATTAACAAAACCTACTACTGTCTCAATAGTAATAATTCAAAATATCTTTAACTTGAGGACATATGTTGAGCTTCTCTTATTTTTATATTAATGCTGGGGTTGGTTTTGTCTGGTTGCATTTTGTTTCATTGGGTTCCTCCAGATAGGTGGAACTCTCCATGCATCATTCATTCAGGGAACTGTTATATCATCCAGACTGTCTAGAAAATTGCACTGTCGTCTGAACTTTTCACCATGTAATGGACAACAATTTTCTTATGGTAAGAGACTGTAAAGCCACCGGTCTTCCCTGATTTAGACAACTCACTTCAGTCGTCCTTGGCTAAATGCACCAAGAGGTTCTCACAGCACACTTCATTCTGCCTAGGAAGCAGGAAATCGGCCTGAAGAGTTCTGTTGGTCAGCACGGAAGGAAGAGGAGAGCTGGACAACAGATAGCTGTTGGGGAGCCAGGGAAAGGAAAGGAGCCATGGAAGAGGAAGAAGCACAGTTGCATGGGTTTCTCATAGTGCTGCCTGGCACCTAAGCTTTCCATCTTTGCTCACTGATGTCTGAGCATACTGATGCCATCGCTGCAGAGGATATGTGGGCAGCCAGGACAGAGCAGAAGGCAGGATCAGTAGATGGCTCTGGTGAAAATCTTGCGGCATTCTGTTCCCGCTTTGTACGATGCCAAGCACATTGGTTAATATTGCTAAGTTAATAATCTTTTGGCACTATGATACTACCAGTTTCCCACCTCATGCTGGACTGGGCATATTTGCAACAATCATACAGTTCATATCAGACAAAAGGAAAATCTCACTTCCAGGAAAATCAACTGTGCATGTAAAACTAAATTGCAGCAGGGCTGGGCAAAAGACTAGACTTCTCTAAAGGTACAGAAGTGTGTGCATCATTTTGATTTATTCAGGTAAAACATGAACCAATAGAAAGTGAAACCCATTGGAAATAATACATGAAAAAATTTACTTCCCTGGAGAGAGCCAATACATTGAATGCTCAACCTGTCCCATTATCTCCTCAAAAGTATTCTAGTGGTACGAGATAAACATTCAGACCCACGGAAAACTGGGAGATAGGAGAAGGCTCATGATGTTGAAATGCAGCCATGGCATAGCAATATCTTTCAAGCTCTTGGAAAAGAAAATTTTCTTCTCTTTTCAGAAAGCGACATTTTTGTGTACGGTCCCTCAAGAAGGCAAAAGTTAGATCTAAATTTTGAAAATTATTTGACCTTTACACAGTCCTCTCCTGAAAAAGGAAACCAAGGAGTGAAATCCTCCCTTTCCAGTAGAATGTTAGTTTAACAAATGCATGAAAGCCTGCATTGGACATGGAGAACCTTCTAGTTGTAAGAGCTTCCTGCTGGGTTTTATGTATTTCAGTCCAAAGTTAACAGCTTTTGAGGATCCTCCTCCTACACTCTGTTCTCCTTTGGCAGCCTCTACACTAGTCATATGGAACAAGGGATGGTATTTCAAAATGTTGTGATTAGCTCATACAACCCTGCTGACCATCTTCTGAATGAATGTTTCAGCAATACTATGTATGACTGTTCTCTAGGGGGCTTTTAAGAATTCGGAATCATGAAGATTTTA
Organism: Geococcyx californianus; assembly: GCA_013389885.1. Taxonomy (NCBI): domain Eukaryota; kingdom Metazoa; phylum Chordata; class Aves; order Cuculiformes; family Neomorphidae; genus Geococcyx; species Geococcyx californianus. Next base: position 40,778 of record VWPV01010773.1, read on the forward strand.
CCTTAGGCTATGAGTTAAAGTTAGAAGAATGAGATCTTACAACAATTTAGTGAAAGATTTTTTGGCAGATCAGTACAGTCTTTTGCTTGATCTGCAGCTCTGGTAAGAAAAAGCAACATAACAGAAGGATGCTGGAGGATAAGTGCAATATAGAAGAAAATATAAATGCCATTCTTTATATTAGTAGCTTTACCTTATTTCAATAGGTATGTTAAGTTCTAGGTAATTGATCTGAAAAAGAATAATGTAGAATTAATTAAGTTCCGCAAGAATGAATAGGGATGTGGAAAAACGGTTGGGAAAAGAGAGGCTGAATTAATTGAGATTAGGTGTATGACTGCTGCAGTTGAAAGTAATGCTGAAACTGCCATTGATCTTAATTGCAGAACATCAACAACCAAATCAATCAAGGCTGACACAATAAAAACTTGCAAAATTAAAACCTAGACTTTTACGAAGGGAAATCTGCAACTGCTCTGCAAAGAAGGAAGTAGGAACTCTGGACAACAGTGAGTAAGCTTAAAGCCTCTGATGAGATGAATGTTTCGGCACAACATGGGTAATTAAATTACACTTCTTATGACCATCAAGCCTGAAGGCTAGCAGATTTAGCAGGGGCTAGAAGAAGAATGACGGCTCTATTAAGAAGGCAAAGATCTTGAGTTACAGTGGCACTTCTAAAGGAGAATCAAACTGTAAAGCCTTTGGGACACTTCCAAACACCTTCAGCGTCTTCTGACAGCCAAAGATGAACATCTATCATTTATTAAGGTTCAAATTGTATCTGCCTTTTTATGGATTCTTACCTGTAAGATGACAGTCTCTCTTCCAGGAAAGTATTCTAATGACAAGCATTCAGTCTCATGGAAAACGGAGAGATGGGAGAAGGCTCTTGATGTTGAAATGCAGCCACAGCACAGTAATATCTCTCAGGTTCCTTTTTGTCAGTCACATGGTACCATTCTCAAAAGGGGCCCTGTTAGAGACAAACAACGCAGGCTCCTATTTCTGTTTACAATTACACGTGTGTATTAAATCACCACCCGCAGCAGCAGAACTGACCCCTGTCTGCACTTTTCAGACATGGATAAGGCATTCTGTGAGATCAGTTTACAGCCTCCTGCTCCTGGTAACACACAGGAGCTCTTACCGCTTGTAGTCATGATTGGAGAGAAATGTCTATTTCCTGTTCAGTAATCCTAATATAATGTATAGTGGCAGGTATGTTTTAGCCAGCTTTATTTTCCACTGGGTTTGATTCTCTTTTGACTGTTCTCTTACTACTGTTTCTGACTGTGGCAGTAATTTTATCTTCTGTTTGCCACCAACTTCACAAACGCTTTTTAATTATAACATTTTCAAGGGTCGTTTTCCATCTTTATTGTCTTTAAAGAGAGAGATATGGAAAAAGAGGTAGAAAATTAGCATGGAGTTAAAAATAGAAGAGAAGGTGATGTTTGTAAAAGCATTATCTGGATGAAAAGGATTTGTAAGGAATAAAAAATATGACTCTCAATCTGTAGCATTCTCACCTGGGATTTCTAGCATGCCGGGTTACGCAAACTCCAGAAGTCCCTTCGAAAGTAACTTTTTAATTGAGTCTGTGTTTCATCATGTCACGTAGCTATTGCAAGGACATTAAAGCTGTATGGTTACTACTCAGCCAGGAGGGCAAGAATTTTTTAGCACACTGTCTTTCAATTTCACTAAAACTAACACATTTCAAAATTCTCTTCAACTTAACCTTTCTCATGAATTCTGTGAGTCTTTCCAGGGGCAGCAGCAGCAGTGTGATACTGCCTGTACTCTTGTGGATGAGCTCCATTTTAGCATAGATTCTCCCTTTTCCGCATTTCTGAAGAATAAATGATATAAATACATTCTTAAGATCTAAAGTTTAGTATCAAATTTGGCAAGTATAAGCACTCAGAGTATTTTGATCATAATGAAAGAGTTCAGTGCTACTTCTGTCACTGCAGCAATGTATCAGTTGATCTGACACGTATAAACTTACAAACTAGGAAGAATGAAAACGTTACTAACATTAGTTAGTGATGACTGTATTTCACTGTAGGTGGATCTAAAAAAGACAGATTATTGAGTTGCTTATGCAGAACTGTCTTTTTTTCACTCCAAAAAAAAAGAAATAAAGAAATAAAGTTCTTTTCCGGATCCACGAAATGCAGGGTGATACATTTGTTTCACTGTACCTTAAATTTGTGACTGCTACTTGTAATCAGAAACAGTGATTTGGTTTGGTTTTATTTCTTTTAACAATATTCTCTGTTAGAATTGGATGATTGATTTGATTCCAGTTTAGTTTTACTTGTCTGATTGTATAATGTTACCATAGCATGAGTGTAGGAGATGCATGACTGGCTTTGACTGACTCAGAAGCTGACTGTGCCAAAGGAATTTTATAACTCGCTACTGGGAGAAAGTGATTTTTCGAAATCTTACCCAAATTTTTACTTGGGTCTTAAGTGAACACATGTATTTACGTTGTCTTTTTCTGTAGGTCTGTTATGTGAACAAATGCATTCCATTCCCCATCTATTCTAATTGTTCAGGAGTCATCTGCAAAGATACCAACTCTGTTTTGCTGTTAGATTGTTCTAAAAATTCTTCTTCCCACAATGAATTCCTAGGGTTAGGGAAGACCTTTTTAAAAGAAACAAAAAACAAGTAACCAAACCTCCCACCTTTTTATCTGTGTAAAATGTTCTGCCCGACAGATTTACCACATTTCTTCTAGTTTGGGGGATATTCTCAACAAGGCCTCTTGCCTTTACCATATACAGATGTAGCTCAGCCTTTTGTGTAACCGCAGAGTTCACCTCTAAATTAAACAGTTGCAGTCTTTTCCCTTGCAGTGATCTATTGAGCATCTCTCACTGTATCGATAGTATTCTAGTTGGGTTTGGAAGCGCTACGGCAGCACGTGCTCTGATACTTGCAGCCTGGTACAGTCTGCTCTGGTTGCGTTCAAGGGAGCGAAGTGTAGGGTTCTTCTGCCACCGTAAGGGTGAGAGGCGCACTGCAGGAGCTCAAAGCAACACCGGAGGGACCCTTAAAAGGGGAGAACAGGAAATGAAGAAGCATTTTTCTTACGTCTGAAGAGCTTTCAAATTTATGCAGCCAAAACAAAAGAGGCTAGAGCCCCTGGTTTCTGCCCTGCAGTCCTGAATCAGGGCAACTGGCATAACTGAGGTAAAATAGCAATGGCTACAGTGAGTGAAAACTTAGCCTCTTGCTCTAAGTGAAAAAATCAGTTAACACACTGCATTTGGTCCCATCTGGAGCCAGCAAGTGACAGGAGAGCAGACGTTGAGTGTCCCATCATTATAAATCATCCACCAGGAATGGCCTGCATCCCTCTCAGCTCTCTGATTTCGTGGTTTTTCCTGACTCTTCAGACCTATTTCAAGACTTCAGGAAAATGTGATCTCTTCAGAAGAACTCAGCAGTATTCAATAGCATATGGTCTGCATGGAGAAGTCAGATTCTCAGGTTAGTACAACACCGTGAACACTTCCCTGTCCCCTTCCCTCCTCCTCAGTGTCTTACCTCTGTCAAACTGGCTTTGAAAAAAGATGCTGGCAAGTACCACTGACAATAAGGAAAGATTTGGTAAGCTTTGGATGAGGCCAGAGAGATCACCCGGTTGTTTCAGATACTGATAACAAGCAACAGCTCCTGTCCGAGAAAGTGGGAGTGCAAACTGGCAATGCTGCTATTGTGCATAGACACTGTGCTCCCTGGAGTACTTTTGTTTTCACAACCAGCCTTTTTTATTATTATTTTGGGCTGATTAAAAAAAAATGTTATTTGCCTTTTATTTTATACTGTACATGAAGAGCCACGTGTAGAAATGTCACATTATTGGAATTGATTTTTGTAGATTTGTGTTATATTTGCTTTCATTGCTGTGGGGCATTTGTTTTGTTATTTCCTTAGGACTGATAACTAGCATTTCCTCAGAAATCAGTGTAGATGAATCTCAAGATTCTGAAGTTTGCAGCCATGTGAGGTTTACATATGAAGTAAGCAAACGTTATCGGCTCAAAACTTTAAAGAAGATAAGTCTAGGAGGAATCCTTCCTATTTCTCAAAGCATCAGACAAATACCTCTTTACCTTAGTGCAGTCTAAGAAAAACTTGATTGGATCAAGTATCCATTCAGTCCTGCATCTCCTATTTTCTGGAAGCACTGAAAAATGTTCAGGGAAAAAGCATAGGATTGGATGATAGGGTGAAGTTGTGTGTCACACATATTCCTCTCACTGCTAGTCCTGAGAAAGAGTTCTCCTTGTACTCTTCCGCCGTGGCAGTAGGAGGATCATACTCAGGCAGTGAAACCTATATTTCACTTCTCACTCAGCTGCTTATCAGTTCTTGGCAAGTCACCTCGCACCGCTCTGCCTTCATTTGCACACACGCAAAATGGAAGTGATAATGCTTTTGCCTTCAATAAAAACGTACTGAGGTCTGCAGTAAAAGAAAAAAAGCATGGATACTTATGGCCAGAGTTTTCTCCTTTGTTTCACTGCCTGTTTCTAACAGTCTTCTTTTCTGGATCTTGCTGCTTATCTGTCTCCACTGAATCTAATCTGAAAGCACATTTTCTGCTCTTTTTCACGTATTTCTAATTCTCTTTCCTTCTGGCTATTTATTCATTGTTTATCTGTGTAACGGTATTATTGAACAGATTTCTCAAAGAATGCTTAAACTGCTATTCTGTATCCAAAAAGTCTTTCTTGTAGGGAGTACTGAAAAAGCCTCTCACCTTGCTCTGGTGAATTCTGGTGAATGCTAAAGAACAAGCCATTTTCTAAATTTCAGCTAAGCCTTGTCTAAGTAACTTCTACGTCAACTACATTTTTTCAGACAGTTTCTGTCTCTGGAAGTGATAACACTTCAAGTTTACAGCTATCACCAAAGTAACGAGTTATTGACACGCAGAAAGGTCATTGCTTATACTGATTCCTATAGAAACCAATGTCATTCTTGAGCTAGTGAAATGCTGTAAATCAAAGGGGCTAAAAGGGCTTGCACCTCAAGGGAGGAGCAGACATGACAGATGACCCAAAACTGACCAAGAGTGTATTCCTTCCCATATGTATCATTCTCAGTACAAAACTGAGGAATCAGGAGGGTCAGGTCCTCTTCTTTGATGGTAAATATCTAGTAAGGACCCCATCGCTGATCCTGAATCTGTGCATTCCTGAACCCGGTTCCTGAATCCATCTCCCATTTGCCACTAAGGCCAGCCTGGGAGCTTTCCCTGTGCCCACTCTGCAGCCTCAGTGGTGACATCTAGTCATCGTGGGAGGTGTGTGTGTGTGAATTTTTTATATTTTTATATATTTTATTATTAAATTGTTAATATTATTTCCCTTGTATTATCATTGCTTCATTGAAGCTGTTTGAGTTCTAGTTTCCAACCTGTAAGTCTCTCTCCCTGAATTCCCTTCCCCCTTTCCATGTCAGTGGCAAGAATTGGGTCTCAACTGCCTGTATTTAGCTGCTGACAAGGCAAGGACGATTGCTAAATCATGACGTATCCTTATTGTCCCAAAGGGTCGGATTTATCCACACTACTGCAATCAACTAAAATTGGACCTTCTTCTTATGTTGAAATGTATTGCCTCCTGGACAGCTTTGCCACTACAGGAAGAAAGTGCATAACATTCCCTTAGCTCTTGAATTATTCTAGAAAAAGAAATCCAAGTTTTCACCAGCAACTGCTGAAGCCCGTGTGGCCGTGGTTTACTGTGTGTGAGCTGCCAGTATAGCAAGACCAATGTTCTGGCCCTTGCTGGTCATTACTTCATCTTCCTTCTTGAGAAGAAATCGTAAGTATAGCATGTAAGTGTTTGCCACCGCTATAGGTACAATTGCAACAGAGACTTAACGTTCCTTTTCTGCTCAGTAGGTTTATTTCTGTCCACACCTAAATGCAAGCAATTAAAAGAGGTGGCTGAAGTTGGCAGACCAAAGGGAACAGGAGCTCTGAAGGCGTATATGGCTCCGTGCATCTTTAAACCAGATTAATTACGCACCTTGCTGTAGGGAGATTTCCAGGGTACTTCTGGGAAAGAGAATGCAGGCTAACAACTACAGGAAGGACCACATTACAGGATATAAGGCCCTGAGACTTTCATTCTTGGCTGCAAAGTGCAACTGGGTGGATATCCTGCTCCTAACACACTGGACAGTGTTGTACTGGGCAAACAGCCACGTCTTTTCTGCTTTTCTTGTTTCATTCAAAGGACTATGATTTACATGATTTTGCTGATCCCTCTCCATTAATGCCTATTCCGTTGCTCAGGATCTCTGGGGATTGCCTTCCCTCAGCACCTTCACTGCACAATTAGCTTGAAAAATTAGATATTTTTTTTTAACAGTTGGTTCCCTGTAGGAAATGCACAAGCCAGCTGAGTGAAGGATGATTATGAAGGAAACATATGGTCTTTCACTGTTACACCCTATTGAAGCTCAGAATGAAATATAGATATTTTTGTATATATATGGTGTATCTAAAAGTGCTGTGTCACACAGCTTTCCTCAAGCTCTATCCCTTTCCATGCTTTCCTCTACTCCAGGGGTGTTAAGATTTTATAGCAGGAAAATTTTTGAAAAAGCAACTGTCTTTTTGCAAGTGTTGTTTCTTGCCCAAATATAACACTAATTGGTCTTTTCCTGTGGACAGTGGCTTTCTTGGATAATGTATGGTGAATCCCAGGATTGCATGAAAACATACATGAAAGTCATGAAAAATGTCTTGCACATATTGTCAGGAAGCCGATATGGGTGAGAAACTTCTATAGCACTGCTTTGTTCACAAAAATGAATCAGAACTCCAAGAATTATGCCTCTTCCAGCTAAAAGCAGAATAGCAGACACAATCAATTTTCTGTGAAGTTAGGTTTTGTTGGGATTTTTGGTTTCTTTTTGATTTAGTTGGTTTGTTTGTTTTAAATACATTGCTGAAGTGTAAGAACAGTATGGGGTCACAGACAAGCCCTTACTGTAGCACCAATAGCATTGCACCCACAAATAAACTGTCCAATCCCCTTCAACACAAACCATTCAGTAAGTACCCAATTTGGCACCTGAAACAGCACATGTAAAGGTGAACAGGATCTTCAGGAGACCTGGTTGTTCAGGAGATTTCGTAGACTGCACAAAGGGGGTTGAGGAAGCTGATATGTAACGATTTGTCATTGATTTGGGAGGCAACACTTCCCTTTGGTTCATTGAATGATAATGCCATGACCACTCTGGGTTTTGTTGAAACACTTATGAATTTGGGTTCTTCTGGTGTTAAGATCTTCGAGATTTTTACAAGTTTGTTGTGGTCACGAATAGTATCAATGCGCAACTGTTTCATGTGGCCAGTTTTGGATTTCTGTCCTCCATAATAGTCTTGGTTCCAACGTCCACATCCAGAAAAGACCTCACTCCCTTATTATACCCACAGGCCAGACAGAGGTCACTGAAGGTCACTTGCTGAAGCATAAGGCAGTACAATCATACAAAATCTTCGTGGCTCTAAGAGAGACAGAACCAAAGATGATGTTTCAGCAGCACTAGGATGGGAGTTACTGGAGGTGCAGGTCGTACTCACGTGAACACAGTAATTACTAGACCAACTGTGTTCTCTCCTTCCTTTTTCTTTGATGTTTTTCAGAATACAGTCAATAGCACCGGTATTTTTATTATGTGTAGCATTTTTCAATGGAAAGTAGGAGAGTTAAGCAAATTAAGATTTTCAGAAACCATTTTCTTCTGGAATGATATTTTTAGTAAGCATCTTCTTCTAGCTCCATCCACTAGATAGGTAGCACAACAGAGAGAAGCTATTCTTGGCAGGAAATATTAAGAGAGAAAGATGAAAGCACTTAACTGTATCAGCATAATTAGTCTCCAGAAAATAATAACAGACTACAATATAGATTCTGCTTTCAGTTTTCTTTCTTTGAGATACATGTGTTCTGCTGTAGAAGCTATCCAGTTTATAGGAATTGTTTTCAGAAGAGAGGGAAATGAGATTAGAGGGAAGAACTTTTCTTGCATAAAATGTATCTTAGGCCTTTCTGTGTTGCAGCTGTATAAAAAAAAATGCTGAGTGTGCATGCAAGTAAGGACTAGAAAAATGTCGCTGAAATATTTCTCCCCACTACTAAATTAAAAATTTTAGAACTGATTTACTATTGGAGAAACTCCTTCACGACTCATTCACATGAAAATACTAAAGCTATTTAAAAAATAAACAATTAGCATAGTTTCTGATTCACAGGAAACCATCTAATCAAAAATTCGTTTGCTTTACCTCGATGAACTAGGTGACTCCAGACAGACTCCTACCCATTTGAGCTAGAAATGCCAGCAGCACATCTGAATCAACTCTAAGGTCAGCCACCCATAGCTTCAAGTTTTGCCCAGAATGAAGAAGCAAATGGAAAAAATTTGAGAACTTCTAAAGATTGGGAAGCTGGAGTGTAGTCAAAGACAGGAAGAAAAAGGGAATACTTTTCCATTTTATGTTCTCATGAGTTAGTACAGTTTTAGGCAATTGTTCTCAAATTATTGAGCAATCTCATTAACATTGCTTTGCCTCTGACGTAACTACAGAGTCAAGTACACACACACAGTTTAGACTGAGTATAGTGAATAACATAACTTTATGTGATTTCTGGTACTGCAAATATGCATTGCTCCCAGGGACTAGTTATTTATTCTTTTGGCCTTAATGGGAGATAGTCTAGCAAATTCTATAGATTATACTCACTTCATGACATTAATAGTGTCATTCAAAAATTGCAGTAACCTATCCAAAAGATATTCCATAATTTATCACCAAGGTGCTACTGGCTAAACTATGTACATTGAAGAACAGCATAATGGCATTGCTTAAGCATCTTATATAATGCATTCCTAGGGTCTAAATTCAGTAGTTCAGAAACTCCAGGGAGATAATGGCATTACACCAGGGTGAATTTCAACAAAATATATCTGTTTGAAAAATTTATGTATGAAGGCAGACAGAACTTTTGTTGACTAACAGGGAGAAGGACATTAGATTTGCTTTGTCCTTCAAATGTCTGAGGCTTCCAGAAAGTGAAAACTGATTCCAGGGGCAAATTGATTCACAGAATGCATCCAAAATTTCCTTGAGAAATATATGCATACATTTTAACCGGAGAAAGTTTTCAAAAGAATAAAAATACTCAGTTTTCAATTTACTACCATTTCACTCTTCAACAGGCAATAAAAATCCATAGGCAAATTTCAGGAGACTGAATCCTGACTTTTATGGTCCTTCATGTGATTTTTACCATCTTCCACTGGAAACTACAAGTGAGGAAGAGAGAGAATACATTCATAGATTTTCCAGGAGTCTGTCTACTGACAAGAAAGTAGAAGCAATGGGGCTCACAGATACCTGACAGTTTCCATTTTTCTTCTGAAAGAGAACTTTGTCCAGCACAACTACACTTTTCCAGTAAAAACATTTGGGCTTGTTAGAGGGGAATTCTAATTTTGAACTGCACATGCACAGAAACATCAGAGGAACTTTAATGCCCATCTTCAACAAGGAGAGCGTGTTTTAAAAAGATTAGATTAGAAGAGACAATCTTTACTTACTTATTTTTAAAGTCAAGTCTGGTAATAAACTCTATACAGCAGTCGCCAGGTAGCATTTCTATGGGTTAAGAGTATTTTTCCATTATGGAAAAATGTTGGATGAATTGTATGTCAATCTGGAACACAGAACGAGTAGGATTCACTTAATCTAATTTTACATGTGATTAAAAGAGTGGTAAGTATAAGCTAATTATCTAGGCCCTCTTTGTAATAAGCAGAGAGAGCACAAAAACCAGAGGTTGATTAATTCCCTTCCAATAAAGTCAGGATGAGTCACCATCTGGAGGGCTGATGTCTCATTCTGTTTGGAAAGAAAGTCCAGAATTAAAGTTCAGGGAGCTAAATCTAAGTCTATTTGGATTATTTTAAATTACATAGTAATTCTCTTTTATTTCTCCCTCAAAACATTCATTGAAATGACCTTACACACTACAGTATAAAAGACAACCTCAACTTTTTGGTGAGCACTGTTTTGTAACTTTCACAGTTCTTGTACAAGCGTTTTCCCAAAGCGTGTATATTCATTGCTTCAACAGGAGATGCATCTGTTAAGCTTTGGGATGGCTGTAGGTGCTGGTGGTCCCTGCCTGATGATTATTCATTCTTTTTTGGCAAGAGTCACCTGGCCACAGCTTGTTAGACAGAACATAACAGAGCATCGTTCTTGAATGACTTGCATGCAACATGTGGTACGTGCTAGAATATGCAGACTTTGCAAGGTGGAAACCGTTCAGAGCAGCTTTCCTCATCCTTGCTGCAGAACTGATAATGTCATTCAGTGACACCAGTTGGTGTCCTTGTATGGAACTACAGATTGCAAGTGAATTTCTGCAATATGTTAGAGTTCCTGTGAACCCTCTCATTCTTTTCCCAGTTTGGACAAGATCTGGGAAGTGTAATTTCTTTTTGTGAGTTCTAGGGGTGCCACTTTTCTCTTGTCTTCGAAGTGGCATTTTGTACCCAGAAAAAAGTATGGCACTCATACAGAATGTATGTTTATCCAAAGAAAGGTACTATTCCTGAATTTTAGAGCATCTTATGCAGGTACCATGATCATGTTAGGCAAATATAGTGTAGCTAAAGCCATAATGGAGGCGCCGTTGTACCTTCTACAGTGACTAAGACATTTTGACTTACTTTTCAGTGACCTTTATGGAGACATGGTAAGCAAATCCAGTAATGTGTCTTGTTTATGAGATCATTTAGGAAGTTCACATGAATGGATTATAGCAGCAGAATCTTTCAGGATTGCAATTTTGTGACAAATCTGTTCAGATGAACATTCTATTCATTAATGTCCCAGCCTGACAATAGACAGGCTTTACATTATTTTGAAGTTGCGTGATATGTATGCTTTAGATTTGCTTCTTCAGCAGAATGTTTGTTGGGTTTTCTTCTGCTGCTTAATGCCAGGAACGGCATGCTTATGCATCAAACTCTCAATAGAATTGCAAGTATTGTGAACACCACAGAATTTTTCCAGTATTGTGCAGGAATTGCCCTGACGCTACAGTATTGAGTTTTTTACTTTGGCAAATCCTCTGGAGAAACTTCCGCAGTGGTTGTTGTCAATAAAAGACCAATAACCTATAGACTAACCCTGTCTGATTCAGATTTTGACTCAGATGACAGTTTACTGTCTTTTCTTACAGCCAAGTGACAGTTCATTTTTGGATGGAGGTACAGCAATTGCAAATGTTAAAGGATTGAAGTCATCTGGGATGCTTGATTTCATTCCTTTATATATCATCATTTCTCATCTGGATATATGGCTTTGTCTGGGCTGATAACTTTTTGGATTACTGGACTGGCAATGGCATGCTGCAAGGGAATCCTTCAGAAACATAGTTCGGATCAGTCACCCTAACCACACTACAGTCCCACGTGTTTTAATTGATACTGGCTTGTTTTGATCAAGCCACACATGCTGTCTTATGCTTGACAGGAAAAAAAACACTCCACTCTAATTTTAGATGAAACATGGTGTTTTGGATATGGAAAATCCTTTCACATTTGCTGACAATTCAGCTGATGGAGCTGGATAACAGCATTGCCAAAGACACTCATGGAATTGTAGAATAGAATACCAGGTTGGAAGGGGTCTCAAGGATCACCTGGTCCAACAATTCATGGCAAAAGCATGGTCTAGACAAGATGGCCCAGCACCACCTCCAGCTGAATCTTAAAAGTGTCCAGTACTGGGGAATCCACCACTTCCCTGGAAAGATTATTCCAATGGTGGATTGTTCTCATTAGGAAAAAATTTTAGTCTTTTGTCCAATCAGAATCTCCCCAGGAGAAACTTGTACTCATTATCTCTTGTCTTTTCCATGTGACTCCTTGTAAATAGGGGCTCTCCATTTTCTTCGTAGCTACTCTTTAAATACTGGAACATGGTGATAAGATTTTCCCTTAGTCTTCTTTTATAAAGGCTGAACAAATCCAGTACTCCCTTCCTTTCCTCACACGCAGTCTTCCCAGGCCTTTATTATCTTTCCGGACCTGCTTTGGATCCTCTCCAGAGTATCCACATCTTTTTTGCACAAAAAGGATAAAACCTGAACACAGCTTTGCAGATGTGGCCTGACAAACTCTGAGTAGGGTAATGACTTCTTCATTATATGACTTCTATATTATATGACTTCTTCAGCCGGGCATGGTGGTGCATGCCTGTAATCTCAGCTCTGGGGGGAGGCAGAGCCCAACGGATTCCAGTTCAAGTCTGCAAAACACAAGGTTACAGGCTGACGGTGGGGACAGGTGGCAGCGCCAGTTTGAGTACACCCTGGAGAGGGTGGGGCCGGGGGTTGGTCTGAGTTGAATAATTTCTGCAAGTGATGCCCTTGTTGATGCAATCCACCACCCTGTTGGCTTTCTTCACAGCAGCACGCTATTCATTCCTATTGAGCACCAGGACCCCTAGGTCTCTTTCCACAGAGCTGCTCCCCAGCTGAGCAGATCGCAGCCAGTGCTGGACTCCTGGATTATGTTTTCTCTTATGCAAGACCTGATACTCATACTTGTTGAACTTCATAAGGTTCTTAATAGTCCACTCTTCCAGTCTATTCAGATATTCTCTTCCTTGCAGGGTGGCCCTCCCTTCCAAATTCTCCACTTCTCCACTCATCTTGGTATCATCACCGGACTTCATCGAGGTACATCTGATGCCACGATCCAGGTCACTTATGAAGTTATCAGAAAGCATTAAGACCAATATCGATCCCTGAGGGACCCCATTTGTGATAGCTTGTCAGTTTGAGAAGGAGCTCTATACCACCACCCTCTGGGTGTGGCCGGCAAGCCAGTTCCCAACCTACCACGTGGACCATTTGTCTTAACTGTAACACATCAGTTTCTCTGGTAGCAGGCCTGGAAAAATCCATGTAGACAATGTCCATCGCTCACCCACAACAACCGAGCAGGTTACTCTTTCATAGAAGGCAATCAGGTTTGTTAGGCATGATTTGCCCTTGGTGAACCCAGGCTGGGTTTTCCCAATCACATGCTCCATTTGAGTTGTGATTGCCCCCAGAAGGATTCATTCCATAACTTCCCTAGGGACTGATGGGCTTATAATTTCCTAGACCCTCCTTTAAGCCCTTCTTGCAAATGGAGGTGACATTAGCCTTCTTCCAGCCTTCTGAAACATCCCCCAATCTCCATGACTTGTCAAAGATTGCAGAGAGTGGCCTCACAACAACATCAGCTAGCTCTCTTAACACCCTCAGGTGGATAATGTCAGGGTCCATCAATTTGTCGGGGCCAAGCTCCTGTAACAGTGCACATTACAAATCTTCCTCCACTGAAGGTACGCCTGTGTTTGCATAAACTTGGATTTTTGTTCCCAAGGCTGAACAGTGCTGGTAAAAACAGAGCTGGAGAAAGTGTTGAGAACCTCTGCCATTTCAGCCTTGTGGGAAACTAATTCACCTCTCATGTTTAACAGCAGGCCAATATTTTCCTTCTATTTCTGCTTGATGACATGCCTGAAGAACCCTTTCTTGTAGTTTTTGACATCTCGCTAATTTCAATTTGAGCCGAACTTTCACTTTTCTAACTGCAACTCTGCATGCTCTGGCAATACTCTTGTAGTTCTCAATGGGTATTCATTTGCTTTCCCATCTCTGATACGGTTGTCTTGAGGTTTTGAGCAGATTCAGAAGCTCACATTTAATCCAAGCGGGTCTCCTGCTCTACCTACTTCCCTTACCTTTAAATAGGATGAACCGGTTTCATTCCTCCAAGACAGAGTTCTTGAAAAGCTCCCATGCAATCCCTCCCAAGTGAACTCTGGGCAAGCTGAAGTTTGCTCTTCTGAAATCTAAACACTTTGTCTTAATACCAACCTCCAGCATGCTCAGAAGGATCCCAGACTCCACAATATTGTGATTACTACTGCCAAGGCTACCACTAACCAAGATACAATTAAAGCTGGTTTTCATGGTTTGTGAGTAGCAAGTTCAGTAGTTCCTTATTCCTGGTTGACACATTTAACATTTGTATTAGGAAAGAGTCCTCTAGACATTCCAGGAACTTGATGGAACGTGATCTCCTGTATTGTTCTTCCAACCAATGTCTGAGTAGCTGGAGTCACACCTAAGTCATGCATAAAGCAATACTTAACTCCTAGTTTCCAGAGTGATATAAAGGATTCTTTTATAATTCCTTGATACAGACACCTTTCAGAGAATGACATCTGAAAAGACAGCTCAGAAAACCAATGAATATTTTGTCTACAGAGATGCATAATAAGGAGGGTCTTCTTAATTTTTTAATTTCTTAGTTTTTAATTTTCTTTATTTTATTTTTTCTCTTTTTTCCTTTTACTGTTTTTAAAGAATGTCAGAGACTAAATTTTAAAATGCCAAGAAGATAAGATCAGTGATTTACAATCTGCGATGTGCAGTTAAGTAGCATTTGTTATGGATTGGCTTATCATTTTAGAAATCCACATGCTCAGAATACAAGGTTAAGCAGCGATTTGCATTTTGCTTGTTTTGTGAGGGGCAGACTTAGCATTTGAATGACTATAAGAGTCTTGACACTCTTCAGTGCACTCACACTATGTCCATTAATACTTACGGGAATCACCCATACACACAAGAGATGGAGAAACTTCTCTATTTGTTCAAACAAAAACCTTCTTGTTAGTTCATTATTGTGATTGTTCAAAGAAGACATTGATGTTAATGGTTCCAGTTAAGCACAAGTCATTTTTGATAGTGTGTTGGACATAAGAAAGGTGTGAAGATCCTTCAGAGAATAAAAGGATGTCTTCCATAGGGTTAGATTATAGATGCCTAAATGCTAATACAGCCCTGTAAAAGATCAATTCTTTACGGTTCCCTTGAACAACAATGTAAAGAGAAATTTGCTTCCACTTGGGAGGGACTACATTTACCTTTTACAGATTCCCACAGAGGTATAAACTTTCACCCATAATTGCTCATGCTGCACTTGCTGAAATTTTACATACACTCTCACTCTCCCAATATGTGAAACTGGACAACATAAAGATGGTATTCTAATTTGAGGAACTTCCTCTGAAAAGGTGGGGGAAGCAGAAGCAGCAATGTGGCACTAAATAATAAAGAAATTGATATCCTATCTGAAAAATGTCAGGGACCAAGTAAAGCAGTAAAAATCTTAGGCACTTGATGGAGAGCAAGCAGGGCAGTGATTCCTCCAGATACCTTAAGAAAAATTGAAGAGCTGTAAATGAAGGACAGAGTTATAGTTAATAGAAATATCAAGATACTAGAGGAAATATGTGACTAGATTTTCTATAATTTCCCATTTATCATACTAACTCTTACGGAAAGGCAAACACTAATGTAGGAATAGGATATTGAAAATTGACCTATAATACATTAGGTTGTGAATTAGTAATAGATTATATCATATTACCTAGATATATTAATATACCTATATCTGTATTAATAGATTATATTATATTAGTAATAGATTAGTAATATATTGTTTTATGATATTTTGTGATCTTATAAGAAGTTAAAAATTTAGCAACTGATGGGAGCTGGGAAAATGGTTATATATATTAAAGGAGTACCTAACTATGTATTACCTTAAAAGGAGAAGACTACAGACCTTGGAAGAATAGAGTATTCAAAGAATACAATCAAGCAAATAAAGCTTAAGATAAAGTAAAGTAACCAAGATACCGAACTGGAGAACTAGCAGTAAAAAGAGCGTTGGAAGTTGCCCAACTCTATAAAGGTGAAAAGTTCAACCCTGAGGAAGACTACTTNGTGTCCTCTCGTATGTATAGGCGAATGATGTAATACAATGTATATGTATGTGATTGTGAAATCGCTTAAGGATAAAAGAGAGACGGGACTGCAGGATAAGTTGAACCAGATTTCAGTGTGTACCCCTGGTTCCCGGGCCTCGAATAAAGCACCACATATAACCTCCACCCTGAGTGTTATGTGTCTCTGATACCCGATCAACACTAGGAATGGAAGTTATAAGATAAAGAAGAGCTAGTCAAAACACTAACTAACTGAAGAATTAAAACCATACCAGTCATTGGGACCAGTACATCCCCAGGATCCCATGCTGAATATGGTACTTACTGTAACCTGTTTCAAACTGGTCCCCAATGGGCCAGAAGACCTTTACTGTTTAGCTCAACCACATTTAAAGAAACAGAACAACAACAATCTGAATGGGAAAAGAGACTTTTATCTTTAGTCTGAGCAGTTAAACAAACTGAGAAAATACACTGAGGCAATCTCTACAAACTAGAGGATCATTTAATTTACTAGAAGAAATCTGAAAGGGGACTAATACTCCAAAAGGAGTTGCATAAAAATCCACCATAAGAAAATGGTATGCTTACCTGGCAGGCGTTGCAGAAAATATAGAAGTAACTGAAGGGCACAGTAATGATTCCAAACTGCAGTCACCCACCTTGAGCATTACAACAGTTTAAAACCATACCCACCCTGGATGCACTGCCCTTCCCTAAGGGTACCCCAACAGAAACCATTTCATTTATGTATGCTTCAGAAAAAGAGGAAATCAGCAAAATAAGCCATTGCATTAGATATTACCAAACAAGTAATCGAAGAAGGTGAAGGCAGTACAGAAGTTTGACTTTAAACCTCTTGGTCCATATGCCTCGGAAGGTACTGATGTACAGGATGGATTTTTCCTTCTTTTTAACAGGATAACCTGTTTGGAACCTCCCTGCTGAAATGAGTCTCCGTTTTCCCTTACAGGACTCTACAGAATGACAAAAGGAAATGCTGTGTTCATGTTACTACCTGAAACGCTAACAAATCTGCCTGATTCTAATGAAGTCTGATAGCAGTGAGAATTAACCAATGTCTCTTGTCCGATATATGCCAGACCAGCCTGACCTTCTATGACGTCACCCATACATTGGATGAGGGAAAGTCTGTGGATGTGGTGTACTTGGAGTTTGGCGAAGCCTTTAACACGATTTCTTACAACATTCTGCTTGACAAACTGGCTGGCAGTTGGCCTGGACAGGTGCTCCCTCTGCTGGGTAAAAAAAATGGCTGGATGGCTGGGCCCAAAGAGTGGTCATAACTGGAGACAAATCCAGTTGGAGGCTGGGTAGAAAAGGCATTCCTCAAGGCTCACTGCAATTCTATTCAATATCTTTATCAACAATCTGGATGAAGGAATTGAGTCCACCCTTAGTATGTCAGTGAATGGCACCAAGCTGGGTGCAAGTGTGGATGTGCTTGAAGGCAGGGTGGCTCTGCAGAGGGGTCTAGACAGGCTGGATCCATGGGCCAAGACTAATAGGCTGAAGATCAATAAGGTCATGTGCTGGGTCCTGCTCCTAGGACTTGGGGCAGAGTGTCTGGAGAGCTGCCTGGCAGAGAAGGACCTGAAGGTGTTGGCTGGCAGCGGCTGAACATGAGCCAGCAGTGGCCCAGGTGGCTAAAAGGGCCAATGGCATCTTGGCCTGTGTCAGCCCCAGTGTGGCCAGCAGGAGCAGGGAGGTGATTGTGCCCCTGTGCTCAGTGCTGGTGAGGCCACACCTCGAGTGCTGGGTCAGTTTGGGCCCCTCACTCCAAGAAGGACATTGAGGGGCTGGAGCGCGTCCAGAGAAGGCAACGAGGCTGGGGAGGGGCTGGAGAACAAGTCCTGTGAGGAGAGACTGAGGGAGCTGGGGGTGTTCAGCCTGGAGAAGAGGAGGCTGAGGGGAGACCTCATCCCTGTCTACAACTGCCTGACAGGAGGCTGTGACAGGGTGGGGGCTGGGCTCTGCTCACAAGGGACAGCGACAGGATGAGAGGAAAAAGCTGTAAGTTGCTCCAGAGGATGTTCATGCTGGACGTTAGAAAAAATTTCTTCCCTGAAAGGGTGGTCAGGGATTGGGACAGCTGCCCTGGGAGATGATTGAGTCGCCATCCCTGGAGGTGTTTAAAAGATGGGTAGATGAGTTTCTCCGGGACAGGGTTTAGTAGTAGACAGGTGCAGTTGGACTCAATGATCTCTAAGGTTTTTTCCAAGCAAGTGATTCTGTGATTCTATGATCCTATGAAATTGCCTCAGTGGGAAAGAATTAATGAAAGGGATGATCAGTTAAATGTGGGTGCACTTGGTGTTGCTCACTGGCTTTTAGTTTCATCCAGGCTTAACTGTGGATATGATACACAGTGGCAGCAATTATATAAGCAGGTGAAGAGGGCACCTTACTCACTGAAATTTGACAGGTAATTTGGGATAATGCAACTAAATTTGAAAAATAATTCCAGTTCTGGTGGTATTTTGTCGATTTTACTCCATCAACAACAAGGGCACAGCATCACTCCATCTGCAACACAGAACTACAGGATATTATTTGTAGAAGGTGTTGGTCAGTTGGATATTGTGCTGTAAACTCCAGGAACCAAGTGATGGCACATTACAGCCTGCCCATCCTCTCTCCTAAACCTCTGTGCCTTGCTCAGGAATTGGGTTTCTGCTTCATCATGCTGGCAGTTATAACCTTCCTCCTCATCGTGCCAGTTAGGAGGTGCAAGAGACAATCTCTGTCGTATACTTTGTGGAAAAGAAATGCTAGTGGAGATAAGGGTCTATGGCTGGAAATGAATAATGTCTTGTAAGCGGAAAAGGGGAGGAATTTGGGTATGTGGACTGGGATGTTTCTGTACATTTGTCTCTCCATATCCTGAGTACCTGAAAAAGGGAGAGAGAAATTTGAAACAATGGAGAGACTTCATTAGGTGACATCAAACCAAAAAGTTCCCACAGGAAAATTCTTCATTTTTACACCATGTTCCTCAGGAGGATGTAACGGACTGGGCAGTAGGGTGAGGGAGGTGACCCACCTCAAAACTGCCAGGGCACAAGCCGCCCTGGAGGTGTTGAAAAGCTGGGCTGTTGACTGATTTGGGATGGTTTGGGTTTTTCTGTGTCCCTATTTCAGAAGTAATAATTAATAACTTAGATATCAAGAGACACATTGATTCTAGTGTCTCGTGGACAGTGTCAATTTTTTCCTCTGCCTGTTTCATTACAAAGATCTCCGTCTGGGTTTCCTGTATTCCTAGGTACTTAGTTTCTCTGTT
Organism: Geococcyx californianus; assembly: GCA_013389885.1. Lineage (NCBI taxonomy): Eukaryota > Metazoa > Chordata > Aves > Cuculiformes > Neomorphidae > Geococcyx > Geococcyx californianus. The sequence goes on from VWPV01010773.1 coordinate 60,001, forward strand.
CCTTTTGCTTAATAGCCTTGACTAAACTTAACTGTTCAGTTCTTCTGTTTACGATTTGGAAATCTTATATGCCAAACGTATTCATATTTGTGTTCATGATTCTGGTGAATGAGATGGTAGGTACCGTTACTGGAATTCCAGTATATAATATATATAAAAGTAAATCCTCCTTGTACATCACCTGAGCTTACAGATTTAAACAGGATTTTTAACTTCATTTTTATCAGCTCACATACAACTCGAAAGACAAACGTCAAAAATAAAAAGTGATTGTACCAAATTACATTGGATGGTCAAACTGAAGAGAAGGATATTTTCTCAAGGAATACATTCTGATCTAGTAGAAAGTAGCACACAAACCAGCTAAACACAAAGAACAGCGATCCAAAACTTCTGAAACAAAAATGAAAACAGGTATATATAAATGTTTTATTGAAGTGTCTGTATATGTGTGTCTTCCAAGATGATCTGTTTCTCGAAATAGTACAATGGTGTTAAAATGCAGATGGAGTAGGAATCTGAGCAGTTCCCCAAATCCAGCTACAAAGAAGGAGATCTTCATCTATAATGTATCTGTAGCTCATAAGGGACAGTGGTAACGCCCTACTCCTTTGTGATGTTTATGAACAGTTTATTAATATTTTATCTGCGCTTAATAGATTTTCTATCAATATCTTCCTTAAGCATTAATAAGTATTTGACACATATTTAATTCCAGTGGTTGCAAACTGATAAATTGTTTCTAATAAAACTCTTCAGAAATATCCTTTTTTATCTTTAACAGACTTCATATGTATTTTTATACACACTCGGGGTAAAAGGCCCAGCAAAATTACTGGATTTTTCTGTAGAACATTTTAAAGTTGTTCTTCATCTTTTATAGCTATCCTTTTAGGGCTGAAGTATTAATAATTCTTATAAGAATTGTTTTACCAGCTTAGATCAGTGGTCCATGTAGCCCACAGATGATATTTAAGGCAAACACTTGAGCCTGGCTACTACTGATGTGTGCACAACTATGTTCACTCTCACAGACCAAGTCTTCCTTTGACTTCTGGAGGGAGACATTTCAGTTTCAGACTCACTGCTTAACATTCTCCTTGTCTGCTTCTCACTGCTATACTAGATGCTTCACTAGTGGCTACACACTCCCATATATTTGAAGAATTTGTTCTATAAACACTGGAAGTTGAAAGAAAAGGAGGATGGATCACACTGTCTGAATTTAGTCATTCAATTTAGAAAGCTTAGAAATGCTTTCTGGAAGTCTCCTTGCAATGCCATAGGGAATACCTACCAGGAAATTCAAATGTGGGAAGTGGCCCGTGATAGATGCCTTTGTAGACTGAAACACCTTGCGAATATTCTACTGATCTAAAAGAATTCACTTTGAGAGTGGAAACTTTTACTTTCTTTGCAAGAGTAAAATCTAAGAGAAAATGTCTGTAGAGGGAAAAATTCAAGGACTGTTTGCTAAATCGTCCAAATAATTTGTTATGATATTACACTGAGACATAAAGAAGGTAGAGCTCATTATAGAGCTGGCTTTAGTTTTTCTCATGCCTTGAGCTAGCCTAGAAAATATCTATGCAAAATTGGTAATGACTGCTTACATAGGGGATCACACCAGAAAGTCTATGCCAGCAATGGAATTAACCTTAGCTCAGCAGCACTGATAGGAATCTATGGCTGATGCCAAAATTGGTCTGAGAATGAAATTATATTCATGAATTTCATCATGACTGCTTGTACCTGTTCACCCTTCTACACCTTCTTTGTTCATTTCCAGTGCTACATGTTCCAGACACAGCTAGGCTAAAGATAATCTAAAACAAGAATTCTGTAATTCATCCACCTTGGCAGTTTGCTGTAGGTTTACTCTCTCTATGGCAAAGTCCCCTTCCACGCTATTATACAGAATCCAGCAATCCTGAAGAGATTTTTAAAATACTTTCTAAAAGCTGGTAAGATTTTTAATGCCTGAAAGGGGCAGGTTATAAGTTTATAAGTCTAGCACAGAGCCCAGGGTCTTGTTTGTCGGCTTCCCTGTGGAGACAGAATAATTTCTTTTCCTATTTGTACTCTAATATGCTTCATTTAAAGCTATACACCTAATTCAGGAAGCAAAAGGGTCCAACAATACGCAAGGTAATCTTTTCCTCCAGGAATTTTAGCCCTTCGCTAACGGTAGCTTCTCAAGAATAATTCAACCTTCAGTATTCATTAATCAGACCTCATTCAAAAAAATACTGATAGTATTGTCTCTCTCTTCTAAAATCTTCATCCAAGCTCAAAAATGCAGTGTAGCAATTCTATGGAAAAATCAAAACTTGACAGCATAATAAGAATAAGAATGCAGAAATGTTTATGTAATACTTTCAGCTGATAGCTCCTGTAACAACCAGGACTGGAAATCCCACATACAAACAAGGCATTTAAATACACAGCGAATGCCAGGTGATTTGTGTGTTCGAAGAGCGTTGAACAAAGGTACCTCAAACGAGTGCGTGTGCACAAATGTGTGCACACACAGTTAATGGGTTCTCTTTTCTTTCCCAAAACAAGGCTTTCTCAGCACACTGAGTTCCTTGTGTCAAAGTGAATTTTCAAGTACCTCTGGTTTAGATAGCACTGACCTTATCAAAGAGTGTTGTTTGGTCTTACCCATTCTGAAATCTTTAACATCAAACCAAGAAAGTCGGCTTTCTTCCTTCTCATGTGCAGATTTCATCCCTTTCCAACGTCATAGTGAACTTCTTTAGATGTGCTCCAGCACCTCTAGTATCAATTTAAAAAACCCAAAAGTGTGTCTAGAGAAGGGCAATGAAGCTGCTGAAGGGTGTGGAGAACAAGTATTACAAGGAGCAGCTGAGGGAGCTGGGCTTATTTAGTCTGGAGAAAAGGAGGCTGAGAGGAGACCTTATTGATCTCTACAGCTGCCTGAAAGGAGGTTGTGGTAAGGTGAATGTTTGTCTCTTCTCCCAAGCAAAAAGTGATGGGACGAGAGGAAATGACCTGAAGTCGCACCAAGGGAGGTTTAGACTAAGTATTAGGAAAAATTTCTTTGATGAAAGGGTTGCCAAGCATTGGAATAGGCTGCCCAGGGAAGTGTTTGAGTAGTGCCATGGTGTAGTTGACAAGTCGGAGTAGGTGTAGGGTCATAGGTTGGACTCAATGATCTCAGAGGTCTTTTCCAACCTTATGATCCTGTGATACTTTCACTGGAAGTGTAGAATAGGTATTTAGGGACAGGATTTAATGGTGAACTTGTCATTGTTAGGTTGGACTCAAAGATCTTAAATCTCTTTTCCAACCCAAGTGATACCATGATTTTATAATTCTTTTCAAATCACTCACTTAAATTTCCTGTATTGTTGAAGAGACAAATCTGAGCTACAGCAGGTTCATTTCCTCATTTAATTTGAGATTCTAATGCCCCGTAAAAGGGTCAGCATCAAAAGTATAAGTGTTTGTGTACATTTTTGTCTGTGCCCATGTTTGTCTGTGTGATGTTTGTGGGTAAGAAGGAGGTAAACAACCTTGCACCTTGACAATGGAGACAGAAAATGACAGAAAGATTAAGTTTTTTGAGCTTTCTAAGGAGGATCTTGCAAACTAGGACCTAATGAAAGATGTTGAGTGACAGCTCTGGTGTGAAACCCTAATATGGTAGTTTCTAAAGCCACTATGTTTAGGGAGCAGAGAGAGAATATCTGATTCTGAGAGACCCTAATGAATAGGAAAATGCAAAGGTCACCTTTGTCCTTTATATCTGTGCTCCTTCTCTTGCAGGCAGGACAGAAGAAACACTAATTTATCTCCTACAGCAGCCAGTAATTACACATGCTTGCTTCTGCTTAGACTCTTGGGCTTGGGTCAGTTTAATAGAGGGGACTCTTGAGTAGCTTTCAGGTTTACAGCAGAGATTGTTCGGAGTCATGTTGATAGAACAGTTATTGAATATAGAATCAGAAGGTTGGAAG
>VWPV01010774.1:0-31909 GCA_013389885.1 Geococcyx californianus
AAACCCCAAAACAAAAAAAGGGGACCAGGGGAGCTGTTCCTACAAGTTGTAGCTGAGGGAAAGCTTGAGAAAGTAAGCTCAGTGCCTGGACCTTCAGAGGTCTGGAAAACTGGGCAGAGCTACACCTGGGGTAGACACTGAGAGCTGCTCGTTCTTGTTAAGATTTATGCTCTCACAAAATCCTGATGGGTTTGTGAGTGCTGCTGCTGTATCAGAGCATCTAGATGAGCTGCTCTCAGCTGCTGTTTTCATACAGGGTAATTAAACATCTCTTCTATTTGTGGAATGACTGCTAAAGAAGAAACAAGAGTGTGTTTCAGAAGATCTTCATTTGATGTTAGCTGTCAATCCATCCCATAAACGTATCACCCTTTATATCCAGTGGTGCAAATGCAGCAGATGAAGAGCCCTCCTTGTACAGGAGTGCTCTGAGAGGGGTCAGATAGTCAGTCCATCACTCATGCTGCAGGACAGTCACTCCCAAGTAATCTTCTCTAATGTGAGATTCCACCATGGTATGAAACCTAAAAACATATCATCAAAGGGTTGAAATCCAGCCTCTTACCATGTATTTGACAAGTGAAGTCTCATTAAGGGGGGAATTGCTATGAAGAGATAAACTAACTCATATATACTGTTTTTAAAATATTTTGTGAGGAGGAAGTCTAATTCTAATAAGCACAGTAATATTTAAAGCTACTTGATAGGTATTTAGAAGTCCTCAGCTTTATCTGTACCAAGTGGACTGCGCTAGGACCAATCAAAGTGCTGTAGGTGTCGTACCAAGTTAACTTACGAGCTACCTCAGCATATGGCAAAGTGATTTTTATAGCCTTCCCTCAGGTTGGTCCTTTCTCAGACAGATGTTCTGACTAGAGTCAGTGTGTTGCTAGAATCCATGGATCTGATTCCCGTGAATAATCTCCAGCAGCAGTGAACATGGAGGCAAGGGCTTGTCTGCCAGAATCATGTTAGCAATTGATAAAGCACTGAGCTGCTCTACAAGTGCAGGATCAAGGCTGAAACAGGTAAATTTGAGACTGCCCCTCTCCGACTCTATTTGTCTTGCGTCCTCCAAGCTTACAAAGTTAACAGTCTTGCCGTGGCCTCCTGAAGGTGTGTAACTGAGAACTTCCTAAGAAGAAACGTCCTTCACAGATGTAAGAATGTAAACCTCTTGCATTCAAAAAAGCTGTTTGTAGGATCCCTATGCAGACTATTTGCATGCCTTGACATATCCAGATACTGGTATGAGGCTGGTACTGTGAAAGGAGCACAGAATTAGCTGCATACTATTGCGGTTAAATGTGTATAATAACTTGGAAACATCTACGGTCTGTATTTCATTCTGGTTTCTTCGTAAAACCCCTCAGATTTTAAATTTGGTCACCTCTAGTGTTGGCACGTCACTAGTGGAGATGTGTACTCAAGCTTGCTGCAGAGGGCTTTAGGAATGGTACTGATGACAGATTCACTTTGTGGTAATGGCACTGCTGAAGCAGCATCTTAGGGTTTAAAGGCAAGGCTTAGCCCTCTAGAAATGGTGGAAGAAATGCATTTAATCCCAAAAGAAATGAAATCCAGCTTTGAAAGAAAAATACAAAGTTCTTAAAATACTCAGTGGAGCTAGAACAGATCTACCCATGCATTAATAATCAAACATAGCAGAGTTCTGCGCATCTCTTCCACTCACTGGTATTTAAGAAAAGTGTTGGGAATAATCACAGGCAGCACCACTCATGCTCTGGGACCTTTCTCTTGTGCAACACGAAAGGGGAATAGGAGCTGGGAAGTTCTTAGAGCTGAGTCTGTTGGAAAAGGTAATGCTCCTCAGTAGGTGGTATTTTGCTCTTGGCCAGGTAATTGCATAAACTGTGACTACACCAGCAACGGAGGCTGTCAGTATAATGGAACAGCCAATGGTACCACCGCTGAGAAAACTGCCCATTGCAAGATTTAGCACACTAAACAACTTGACAGAAATTTGAGTTTGTGAAACTGATACGTGGATGGAAAACAAAAAATAGTTTCTTTTTATGTTTTTTTTTTTATTTTTTTTTGCCACATCTTCCTATCAGATAGCCTGGGAACACCAAACCTCCAGTTTGTCCGAGATCGAAGGCAACTTTGCACTACTATGCGTGTCGCAAGGAGCTCCAAGTGTTCTTTTTGTGAACTGCTCTTGTTTGCATAGGTTAATAAGAGGATGTTTCACTTTTATCTAAGAGTGAGCCAGCAGAAAATACTGAACCTTTCAAACAGAGAGGGCACTGGAGCTGCTGTATGAGGATTGCTTAGAATTATCTCAGTGGAATTTTAATAATCTTTTGTTTTCTTTTAAGTATTGTTATGGCTGAAGACAGAAACAGTGTTCAGCCGAGGTAACTTTTCTGACAGTATCCCCTCATCAGCTCCTCCCTGCTTTCCTGCGCAGTCACCAGCTAGACTGGGATGAGAGCTGCAGAGCCTTCCCGAGCAGAGTGAGAACAGGGCAGTAATGAGGCACTTCTGAAGTTGTAGTGAAGCAGTCTGTAAATTCAGCATAGCCCAGCTCCTCTTAATTTTCCACTGCATTACCACTGGAGGAATGGTATCTGCTTTCAGTGATTGGATGTTAACGCTTTCGGTGGTGCTTTTGCTTAGGAGTGTTATCCATGTCGCCATTTTTGCTGTATTCTACCATTATGGGAGAAAAAAAAATATGCATTCCTGGGCAACAGAGAAGTGTAGATCCCTCAATCACACTTTAGAAGACGCTTCTGAACTGCCAGGAGGAGAGACCAGAAAGGCAAAGGGGTCTTTCCTTTCTGCAGTATCTTCAGTCTTTAAAGCAAATCACATAGGTGTTTCCACTCAGAACCAAACTAACGAGTTAGCTCAGGTTGCTCAGGGCATCATGGCCTTCCAGTGAACTCTTTCCAGTTTGTCAGTAACTTGTTTTATTCTAGAGGATCCCAAACCGAATACAGTTTTGTAAGTGTGGCCTCACAGGTGCCATGTAGGGTGAAATAAATAATTTACCTTGGCTTACTGACTACATTCTTGCTGGTGTGCAGGCTGTGGTTGATCATCACTGGTACGTTGCCCAAAAGCACTCTGACTCAAATTCAAACTATTTAAACAATCGATGTTTCTGAAACTTTCTCTGATCAGGGGTTGGAAACCAAGTCTTATTAATACCTCTCTTATTTCAGTGTAGCTGTGACATTTCTGCAAGTCCTCCTTTAGGAATGCACTGCTGTGAAGTTGTCCAGGTGGGCAGCCGAGATAGGGACTTGGGTGCATGACTGTACTCTTTGGTAGTGAGCTCCAGCTGATGAGCTCGCTTGTTCTGCTTCCTTCCTTTCTTCTAAAGTAGCTGAAAAATCCTGCAGCTCCATCCATTTCACTTTCAGGGATTTTAAAATGCTGGGGACCAACATGGGTGAAAGTTAAGAGACTCTGTACGCCTACCAATGTGCTTTAATTCACAGTGGAATGGATTTTGACACTTTGTGAATTTCAACCCCAAGAGACATGTATAGATACGTTTGCTTTTACGTGACATCCACTTCCTCTGAAGTTGTTGCTTTGCAGGATGATAAGATGAAACAATCCTTATTGAAACTGCTCAGTGCCTCAAATACGGGGAGGCAGGGGCCGCGTTGGCAGATAATTTTATCGTAAGAATGGAGGACATCTGCTGTACTGTGTGTTGTTTGGTTTGCTTTTAAAATGGGAATACCCCCAACTGTCCACTCTTCTCACACTGCAGCACAGACAGCAGCATGACATTCCTGGGTTTAATACATTGCATCTCTGATTTTATATAAATGTAATATTTAAAGACTAAAACTTCCTTTTACCAGTTGCTTGCCATCTCCACTTTTGAAAGCCTACATATTTTAGGAGGGTGAACTTTACCAGGGCGATACAATCTACAAAATCTTGTGTGTTTCTAATTCCCAGAGATACAAGTTGTAGCTGGAATGTCAGCTTCTTGTTAGAGCAGCTCAGCTCATAAGTGAGCAAGGTGAGGAAAGGACACGTCTCAGACCCCAAGACTGCCTTTATTGCTGCAATGTCCACTAAATATTACAAACCTAGGTGGTACTTCATACCAATTTTGTGAAAATAAGGCAATTTGAGTATAAGGAGATAAAAAGTAAATATTAGGCCACTCCAAAGACAGCCAAGCAATACACTGCTCGATCCAAAAAGACTGTTTTGCATCATGGACTCTTTCCTCAGAAGAGACACTGCATATTTACTCTCTATTTACGTTAAGGGTAACAGAGGCAATCAAAACTCATTTAGTAGCGTTGCCCAAGGTGTACGCAATGCCAGTCTGAGTGATGTGAAGAAGTAGCTGTAGCAATCATATTTTGATCTTCCTAAAGCAGAGTGGCTTACACGCAGTCAGGATATTTCAGTGTCATCTGTAATTGATAAACATTGATGGTTTCAGCCAAAGAACAAAATAAATATTGTTTTGTATTTCCTGGTTAGAGTGGATTTGATTCTCAAGTGAAGGGTTCAACCTGCACATAAAACCAGTTTACGGCTCAGATCAGTAAATTTAGCACGCTGTGGCTGAATTTGTGATGACCATCAAAGCTCCTGGGCTCAGAAGTTAATTGACCATCTCCTGTTGGTTCCAGTGGCCAGACTGGCGAGACACTAACAACCATGGGCTGACTGTGCAGTTTTCCCCCTAATTTTTCTAGCATGGAATTCAGTCTTGTCTTATGTCAGTTCTTTATAAATGATCCTGTTTACGCTGCGTTGGGATCAGTAAAGGTGATCTCAGTGTTGCTTAGTAAATAATTTTGGCTTCTCCTGGAGACAGTAAAACACTTAGGAAAAGAACTTTTCCTCTTCAAAAAGTGAACACAAAACACTAATGCTTTCAAGAAAGGTTTGAGAGTTACCATGACATTTGCTGGTCCTAGATTTTCACTTTAAGGAAGTAAAATTATTTTTATGTGTATCTTTTATTTTCAGTGATTGTTGCCTGTAAATGGTGGGTAACAGTAAATTTCAATTTACTCTTCTACCCTAAAAAGGGGACATCAGAAAAAAACCTTGCAAATACTTGATTATGAAGAATTTTAGATATGTGAACAGGTAGTACATTTGTTGGCAGAGGGCTCTGTTGTTTAATGAATAAGGAATACAATTCAAATGACTAGATAAGTTTCTTTTGACATCTTGTTGCAATCTTTATATAAGTACAGCTGGGATTGTAAGAGTGGAGCAGGTGTTTGTCACGTCTTTCAGTCTTCTGCATGTATAATACTTCGAGGCTTTCTAACATGAGTCAAATCATTCAGTCTGAAGGGAGCAGCTCTGCTACAGAAAGTAGAAAATTCTGATTTTGACAGAATTGCCTATGGCAGCTGTTTTCAAAAGCAGTGGAGAAAGTCATAAAGCTGATTGCATGATCTTTTTGTTTTCCACAAGAACTCTTATGATAAATGAAAAGAACACACCATTTTATCAAGCTAGGATTTTTCCAAATCCCACCTGGAGCAGATACATAGAGAAAAACCCAACCAAAACCCAACTCCTTTGAAAAAATTAATGGATTTAATGCATGTTGTATTGTAATTTTTTACATTTAGCATTTCTAAAGTATTTGACTTTTGTCTCACTTTCTGCAATAAGGTCTGACAGGACTGTAGCATCCTAATTTTTAACATGAACAAAAAGCATATATCTAGATAAAAATCTAAAAATGTGGTTTATATTTTGTATATCATTTACTCAAAGAATTCACATCTAGTGTCATCTATCCATTTATCCATTTATAACAGCAGAAGGCAATGCTGTTTGGCATTTGGTGTGTCTATTAATAATTATAGCTTGATGGTATACCTCTGGGTAGAAATTCAAATGATGAAATCTTAAATTCCAAAATCAACATTATTCACATTTTTCATAATAAGAACAACATACATCAAATACTTCCCACACTTGCCTGCTGAAACTGATGGCAACAGACTGTGTGGGAAAGAAACTTGGTTTCTGGGTGTCAGCTTACTGCAGGAGATGTGCATCTTCAGGTGCTTCAAGCAAGTTTGCTGGAAAAGTGCCATTCCAGCCCTTGTAGAAGACCTAGGTTTATTGGCTTATTGCACTCTGCGTGCCATGTGTAACTAGGCTGTATACTTAGCAGGGGACGATCTCTTTAGCTAAGCATCCGACTGACGGATATCCGAAATTAAGCACTGTATACAATACGGCTGCCATAACACACAGAAGGGTATTAGCTGTGGGATACCTGATAGTTGCTTTTTTCTTTCTAACTTAGCCTTGAGAAGAGGAGGCTCAGGGGAGACCTTATTGCCCTCTACAACTGCCTGAAGGGAGGCTGTAGTGAGGCAGGAGTGGGGCTCTTCTCTCAGGCGACCGGTGACAGAANGGCCTGCAGAAAAAAAACACTTTCAAATTGCTGAATTTGAAAATCAAATTCTGAGAACCTTTGGCTGTATCACTCTGTCTTTTTTGATGCAGTAATGTAAGCTATTTGCAATAACTATTTTCTGCTCCCAGCTTAGGAGTTACCTAGTTTGCCTGTTACAATGCACGAAGTAAACGCACCAGCCAGTCTGCAAATGCTGCAGTAAGAAGCTGGTGTTCACCTCCAAGTCCCATGCATGCAGGGGTGTGCAAATGAAATCCAGAGCAGTTTCTCATGATACAATATCATGTGTGAGTGACCTTGATAATAGAGTTGGCATAGGTGTCTTCGTACGCTGGTGTCTATCACGATGATCCACGTTACCAGGACATCTCAGCAAAGACCAGCATGAAATGGGTTCAGAGTGTATTAAATTAGAACTAAAAGCCTCTAATTGAAGAGAACCACTGTTAACTTCAGCTGGAAGGTTGTACTAGGTTTGGCATTGAGTTGTTTTAGTCTCTTCATGTTCCTGTGCTCAGCTTCTGCTGTTGAGAAGCTGACCTGTGTCCGGCCAATCCTGCCATCCCTGCAGGCAGGGCAGGGACAGTGGCCTGGGACAGGGAAATCTGTCTGCAGTCACTACTGTTAACAGAGAAAAGCGCTGAGGAGGTGTTGCGGGGAAGAACAATGGCAAGAACGTTTCCTGGGTTGCTGGTGGGTCCTGTAGGCAGAGACCCAGTGCAACGTGCACAGTTAATGCTTGAAGTGCAACAGCAGTCAGAGGAGCAATCAGGCTGGCACTTAAAAATCAGTATTTTCCTTTTAATATTTGATGATCTCTGAGACTAGTGAGAGCCCTTCACAAACCGTGCAGGGCAATACAGTAGAAACTGGAGAACAGATGTATCTGTTTTCTGGTTTATGACTCCATGCACTGGCATCTTGTGGAAGAGGGACATAGCAGGTAACGGGCTGCCTCTTGTTCCCTTGCTCCTCGCTGTGGGGTAGCCGGAGGCAATGGGACAGCTTCCAGGCGAGGGAAAAGAAGCCTCTCTTCTACAGTTTCAGCTTTGAAAAAGTGCTTGCTCAGAAGCAATACTATAGATATTTGCCAAAAAAGAAGTCAGGTTTTGCAAAGCTTCTTGTGATGGGGAAAGCAGAGCAGAAAATCTGGCGCAGAATCAGCAGATGAGGCACAGCATTCATTTGGGGGCATCACAGAGACGCTGAGGTGACGATTGCTTGGCAGATTAACTGCACTAATATGTTTTGGAAGAGGTACGCGCAAAACAAAGTGAATTTCAACCTCAAATAAGCCAAGGATTACAGAAGTGTCTGCAACTCTGCAAATCAGCAGTGCTAAAACTTGAGGAATAGGGAATATATTTATAGGAGTGAACAAACTGTGGAAAACCACAGAGCAGCAGCCTTTATTTACTTGTGCTTTGTACAACTGACCCTTCTATACCTGGCTTTTCTGTTCCTTCCACATCCTCTGCTCCCAGTGAAGCATTGCAATCCGGGGGAACTAGTGGCTCAACTGCTAAATAATAATTATGAGTACCATGGGACTTCAACTGCTCCTTATACTGTTGTTATAAAACTTTAAATGGTAAATCACTGCAATGATAAAGACTCTGTAAAAAGCCATATAATAAGAACAGCTTTCAATTATTTACCATACTAGTAAAAAAATCTTTTAAAATGTCACTGGAACCAGCTATAAAATTTTGTGGTACTAGTTTAAAGGTGTGTAATAAAATCCATAATACATATTTTGGGTTGTAGAGCAAGAGTTGAATATGGACAGGTTTTGTTTTAAATGTCTGCTGGTCTTGGACCTGTAAATCTTGTATTGGATTATGAAAACTGGGACTTCAGCAGAGTGTTAACATTTATACTTTTTTATGTGGCAAAGGCAATAAAGTAGGTACAGCGTCGCTGTGAACATGGAGTTGTGCTTTCACTGTGAAAGAAACCTGATTTATCTTACTTAGAAAAATATAATCTTGAAAGTTAGCACTAGCTCCTGGGCTTCTTGATTTCTACTTTAAAGGTGGTTTCCATGGGGGTGAGGGAAACCTCTTTTTCTCCAGTGACTTGGTAATGATGTGGAGCTTCCATCCAATGACTTGGAACTGCATAAACATATCCTAGTGACTACAGATTGCAACCTGTTATCTTCTAGACCACACTATGACTTTCTGAGAAAGGCTGGCGTGAGGTTGTATCTTGTAGAAGGACAACTACTGATTCCAGCATTTCTTTCTTGTGACCCCTTAGCTAGAACCTGGGCATCATGGTCTCCTGCATTTTCCCTGGGGTCCTGTGGAGGCTTGTGGGTTTGAGGGAGCTACGAGGTACACAGAGCTCAAACACTTCTCATCCTGCTTCTGTTGTGTACAAAGGTTGGGAGAAGTGAATAGTTCACACACCAGCTCTGGTCACAGACCTGGACTGCAGTGGCTTTCCCAGAAGCTGGAATTTGAGAGCTGATTTGCTGCACAGTGCAAGGGGGTCTCGGAAATTCCCCACTGAATACAGAATTTCTTCTTTATTAAGTATCACAAAAATCTATTCTAAACTATATTTGTTATTGTCCAAAGATTTATGCCCTGAATATTTCATAGGACAATAGAATGAAGATCTGTCTTTTAGGTTACAAATTATTACGTAACAAGATGACACAGGATTTTTTCATTTGGATCCAGTTGGTGTGCAACGTGGATCATATTTCATAATACACGGTCACAACACAACGCTGAAAATAACTCATGCTGGCCATGGCTGTGTCTCAAGATGTTGTGGAACTTAAAGGATAATTGAGGGCTAAAATTTCAGTGGAATATAAATGTTGCAATGATATCACCTTGTACTTGTAGAGCAGCTTTCATCTTGGGGGTTTCTAGCTTGCTTAGAGAACTATGCTCGCAAATAAATGTGGCCATCCTGCTGGAAATGGGCAGTCAGATCACAGCTGCCAAACTGACTGTTATTTCTCTAAATGGAATATTTTGTAGAGCTGCTAAGGGGACTAATCTCCATTTTCTCATGTAAATATTTTTCTTTAATGAATTATGATACATAGTTAAAGCAGACATAATTACTAACCCTCATGATAAAATATCTACATAATTGCTTGCTGTCACAATTATACTTATTTCCTGCTATCTGGGTTTTTTTTGTGGTGGGTTTTTTTTTTAAATCCAGTAATTACTGGGTGACACCATAGACTATTGCCTTTTGGTGAATCTTGTGCTCTCAGTCTGCTGGAAAGGCATTTTTCTCAGCTAATTTTCCCTAAGCTAGATTCCCTTTGTAACTGAGGCAGTTCTAGGGTGCTACTCTTTCCCTTAGGTGGGCATTTGACATGGATCAGATAATGTTAAAATGTGTAAGTTTCATTCCATTTTCCATAGAGAGTCAGTAGAGAGTTGAGTGAGAAAGCCTAAAGTGAATCCCACTGGTATAATCCTAAGAGATACTTCTGTATATCAATAAACACAGCTATGTGTTTTGTAGATGGATGGGTTACCACTGTGAGTATAAATTCTATGGATCCTATGAACACCAAATACAGTGAACTTTACTCATATGAGCAGTGCTGGAGTTCTAGCAGGAGTCTGAACAGTGCACGCAGGACGAGAGCTAGAGGCAGGATTTTATTCCTGACTGTATTTTACATACAGAGCTAACTATCCCCTACAGCTGCTTCTCCTCACTTCGTGCCTCTTGCTTGGCAATGTTCCTGTTCATCCTGGTTTGGAATAACTGAGGAGATGGTCTGTAAAGTGTTTATCCCTGGTCACATTTCAAAGTAGACAACAAACGTAAAGGAATTTCGGAGCATGATACCAATATAGAAAGCGGGGCAGCAGGTGGAATAAAGCTTTAGGCTGTACGTGGTTCTTTGAGTGGTTGTCTACCAACATCTGGCAGTAAAGAAGCCCACTCTGCCCCTTGGCATTCAGGTATTTCATTAGCAGCATTTAAAGGTCTACTAAGTGCTCTACTCTTATCAGTTCAAGGTACTACTTGGAAGGCCCTGCATCCTACGTGATGAATTCTACAATTATTTTCTAATGCATTTGTCGGGGAGTTTGCTTCTCTGTCCTGAAAAGCAGAAAATGCTGTCGAGGGCTCTTGTGGTTCTTAACAGTGCAAGAGCAGCGGTTTTTCACCAATTTCTTTGTGACATTTCAATCTTTTATAGGGATAAAACAAAGTACAATAGAGTTATTAAAAACTTCCACTTTTTCATTTATGGATCACCAAAGCAAGCAAAAAAGGATTTTCTAGGGAAGACTAGAGATGCTGAAGACTTCTGGACTCCAGATAGTATTAATCAAGGTCAGATAGTATTAATCAAGGTTAACAGTGTCACGGAAAGAAGAAAAATACCTGATATGTGTTGTCAGCATTGCTCCACTGAAATCAATGAAAGCGTATTAATTTACACCAAGAAGTCCAAATTACTCCACCAAGCAAGTTACCCTGATTTCACCATGAAGTATGTAAGGTGTACATATCATATGAGATGAAATGGCCAAAATAAATCCTCCCTCCACCGACAGAAATGTGTGATGCTACATTGTGGAAGGAATATGTAGACACGTTCCAGAAACAACAGAAATGTAGCCTAAGAGTCCACATGGCTTATATATTATTTAAAAGGGCTCAATTAACTGATGTTCCCATTTAAATAAATGTTAGAGATCGCAACACTAATATTGTATACACTTCTGTCTTTCATTTCTCTACCACCTAGACAGTGGTTTAAATAGTGTAGCTATGATGGATAACAAAGCCTGAGTTTTACACCAAGAACGCAGTAAGTCCTTTGTTATACAGAGGGGAACTACAGCAAATCAGCCATGCAAAAAAGGCCTCTGAAGGTGAAAATACAATGGAGTTGTTTTCACTTTTCATCTTTAACCTTGGCAGGAGCTGTTGGCTTTGTAATCTTTTGAATCGCTGTGGGACAGTTCTCATTAATTTTAGCCCCTAAATTTTCAGAATACTGGGGAAGTAGAATTAAAAAGGAAATTGAACGCAAAAGAATCCTAAAAGGGGATTATAAACGGATCACAGGCCAATTCCATCTTTAGAAGAGCACCTCTAATAACGTGTCTAAACTGGAAGCTGAATAGTTTGATTAATGAATGCGGAACCATTTCCTATTAAATCTGTGTCTAGACGAGCATTTATTTTAAACACTGTGGGTTTGATTCGTACTTATATAAAGCCAATTTAGGACACTTTGGTCCTACTGCAGGTCATTTACATCCAAGTTAAGTCTTTAGACTAGATCAAGCCTAAGAAAAGTCTTTCCATAAGAAATAAACAGAACTATATTTTAAGTGATAAAATGGCTTTACTTCTGATGCACACTCTATTTCAAAATTAAATTGCATGTATGCCAAAAACTGAGATGTGATTTGAAGGACGCTAGTAGGAAAAGCAAAGAGTTGGCAAAAATTTTTCCTCCTTTCAGAAGTGTGTGATTGGGAATTATATCCATTTGTGCATTTTCCTGTCGTTGTTCATTGCTTGGTTTGAGCTCTGTTTAGATGATCTTGTGGTTCAGAATTTAGGCTGGAATCTAAGTAGAACTAGCTTTGTACTGGGTGGCCTGGTGTATATAGTGCAGAGGAATTCTTCTGCCAAGAATGGTAAGGATCAGATGAGGATCATCTCTTCTCACAAGAGTATTCCCATTTGGGGCTGGGATCTCGCCAGCTCTCAACTCTTCCGTGCTGGTTTGATGAAGAGAACAGGAGGAAACAAGCGAGGAGGTGGGTAAATATATGGGTATATTATAGGATAAAGGGTGCTTGTAACACTATTGACTGTATTCAAAAAGGAGAAAGGTTAATATTCCCTTAGCTTTTTTTGTGTAGGCTTACAGTACTTGAAGTAAGAATTTTTCAGGATGAAGGATGGTTACTGAAGTTCAAATGCAATTTATTACATTTTAAATATGCAGTTCTAATTTTGACCTTGTTACTTGTGGAATATTATTCCTGTCTATGTGCTATAGTATTCCTAATGAGTCAAATACAAAAAAAAATTCAAATAAATATAACTACCTCCGCCACTGCAAATCACACAAAACTGCACATGCCAGCTGGTACAATGTGGCCAGAAGCTACAGGCTTTCATTTACTTGTATCACAATTATATACTACTGATTTTCACTCTTCAAATTCTCTTGAAGGTCAGAGATGTGAAATCCAAGTACATGTGAAATCTGAGATGTTGTTGAGAGTAATGTTAAATGTATTCTGAAGTAGGACATGTATTATCTATTTTTAGTTGTAATCTTGGCTGAGTGGCAGTGTTAATGTACTGGCTGGAATTTGAATAATACATGAGGCTTGTACTATGAGAACAATAATTTAGCTATAATCAGATGCATGAAGTAATGAGTGGTAATTTTGTCTAGAGATGCAGCAAGTTGCTATGCACCTTAGTAAACAAGTGTAAATGGTTTGGCAAACACGTGGTATTCACGATGGATTCGTTTAGCCTTTTGTTAAAATCACAGGAGTAACGGCACTACTCTTGTCCCAGTGACTTGCACAAGATTTGTGGCAGGAAAGAAGAATGAAGCATCCGCCAGTAATAAATGTTTGTTTCAGAAAAGTAATTGAAAGGACCTATTTCTGTACTTTATGGAAAAATAGTTCTCTAGAGACAAATTATTATGTTTGCAGCAGATTCAAGTTTTACTAGAAATGGTTTGATTGTATATATTTTATTTGTTTTCCCTGGCTATTGACCTTTCCCTTAGCAAATGTAAAGCCTTGTCCGTATTCATTTCTAATGGGTTGTCCTGAAAAAAGAAAACTTAGAACAAAATGTAGTTTTACAATGGTGTATTTTCAGGGTAGGTATTGAAATGAGAACAGTGGCAAACCATCCCATTTAACTGGCTAAACCCTAGTCTTGAGGCAAGGGGGTGGGCTCACCCCAAATGCTCATTTTCTGCGGTGATCGCATCTGTCTCATGAATGAGGTCTGTGTGCCTTAAGTGTCCTCTGATCTGCCAGTACCCTAGCACTTCTTACACTTAGTGAAGGAGTTAACAGAATTTTGGGGGTGCTGTATAATATATGCATATAGAATCCTAGACAGTAATACACGAGTCTTACAGCTCATTATCTACGTGATAATTGCTTTGTATACCTCTGGCATAGCCTTCTTTCTAAATCAGAATTTCAAAGAAATTCAGCCTGTGTGACTGGTTTATTTTAAAGTGTAATCTGAACTCTCTGGAAACTCTAATCTCAAATTCATCGTTACTGTCAAATTCCTGATACATTTGGAGGTCTTATTTTCTATTTTCTATGCTTTCGGCATCAGTGTGGAAGGCTCAGCCAGCTCAAAGAGAGAGGCAAAGGAGAGCCTAAAGATTTGTGGAGAAATAAATTTGTAGATCAATACATGCAGTTGCTGCTAAAATTCTCCTGAGGTGTAAGCATTGAGCTCAGCTTTTTTCATGGCTCATTTAGTGTTGCAACAGTTGGGTAAAGGGGAATTGAAAACATCCTTTGCTGGGAGTGGAGAAAACAAGCTACCATCCATGTGTCTTAACTTTTGGGTGATAGTGAGAGTCTAGATTTCTCTCTAATCGTAAAAAAATATGAGTGCAACTGAAGCATTCAGTTCAGTCAGGTCTATTGCTTCTGTCACTATACTTGTGACTGACTTTACTCTTACCGCCTCTTCTTTATGGCAGATTGTTATTTTTTTTTAATTTTATTATATGCACATTGTTGCTCTCAAAATTCTTATGAGCTGATATAAATGTTTGACTGAAATACAACTTTAAAATCCTTTAAATCAAATTAAATAACTGGAAAAACATTAAGTAACATGACATTTTCATTAGGTACTAGAGAAAAATCTGTTTTGTTTTTGGTTTATAATGGAACAGTAGAAAGGAGGAACCACTCTAAATTTGCAGTAGAAAATCGCAGAAGAAGTTAGAAGTTAATTGCTTTCAGCGTTCTTTTAGTGGGCAGTTTTTTGTCAATGGCAAAATGACAGCGTGATATTTGATAAAGAATACCCAATATTAAATTTGATTTACCTGGATGCTTAACATTCCAGAATTCGCAGTCTGTGATGTACGTGAAGCTGTAAGTGTGGCTTTCCCTGTCTGTGTTACCGTATTTTCCTTGTTGTGGGAATTTCTACAATAGTTCTCCATTGCGGTGCCATAACAGCGCTAGGAAGAACTGCAGATCATAGGTAGCAAGTATAAAATTCAAGCAATAAACAAAATGCTGTCAGATTACTTGTATTCATCATCTAAATAAACTTAGACTGAAACTCTTGGGAGTTTCGGAGAAGATTCCAGTTTCATGTCATGAAGTCCATGCCCACCTCCACAGTGTCACCCAGGACTCTGAGAAAAATCCCAGGGCTACCTCAGGTTTAACAGGTCCTTTGGGTTGGTGTTGATATTTCCAGTTACTCTGCTAGAAATTTCAGCCATTCCTCATTCCATTTAAGTGCAGGCTTGAGTCCATACATCTGTCCAGGCAGGAGCCATATTACTTAATTATAAGTAAAGAGAGGTCTAAATCTCAATGGGTTTGAGTAGTCCACTCAATAGAGTAGAGGCAAGTCTGATCTTGGCTGGGCATTGCTGTACGAGGGGATGCATTAGTCTATGTTTATTCTGACAGGAGGCTTTTAGTACTTTAATAGCAGTTCCACAGGTAAGCAAATTATTTTAGACCCCTCTTTCTGTTCGTTTAACCTCTTGGACATCTCATTTCCCAGAATATAGTTTTACCTTTGACAATTATACCATGCTCAGCTCACAGCAACCAAGCAAAACAAATCCAGTCTATCAGCTTTAAAATGTGCATATGGAAACAATACAATCTCCTTATCTGTAAAATATCTTCAGCTTTTACTTGTAGTTCCAGTTCTTAGTGTTTTCTTTCACATAGTGACACAATCAGACTAAGGTCAAGGAACTACCAGAGGAACAAAATTGCAGATAAGGAAATATCAGAGCTGTTGCAAGAGGAGTTGCTTGTACTGCCATGTTTTGCCTAGCTTAAAAAATTCAAGGTAGTCCTAAGTAAGAATATGTGTCTTGGCAAACTTCAGCTGTGCTTGTCCCAGAAGAGTTGGATGGGGCTGGCTCCGTGCCAGATTTGGCAGCAGCTGCAAGAGGAAAACCTACTGTCAGAGCACCTTAGAGCTGATGAGAGTAAAGCCCTGGTCCCAGCTGAGTGGCAGTTCAGTCCTCTTGGGTGAAGGATGTCAGAGGGACAGCAAAGCAGGGCAAGCTCTCAATTTGCATAGGGTGATGTCAAGCTTAAAGGGTGCAAGAGAAAAAGCTGTAAAGGAATAAACAGGCAAAAAATCCGGGAAGAGGGAGAGATGGGAACATGATGGTGAGGTGTCAGATAAAAAGCTTTTAAAATAAATTCTATGTGTCAGATTCCCACTACCAGACAGATTGGGTCCTGGAGTAGATTAGTGCTGTGAAGTCCACAACTCTATAATGAGGATAGAATGATACCTGGACAAGAGTTTTGCAGTGTTGGTATAAGTACATCCACACCTGCATTGACTCTCTTCCTTTTTGCTACCAGACGGTGATGATGGAGATTCGACCATTTTTGATCTCTCCACAGTGATCAAGTTTTGTTTGACCAGGCAAAGGTAGTTAAGTATAATTTATCCCTAATGCAACTATATGTATTCACTAGAGATACACAGAGGAGAAGCTGGTGTGCAGTATTTACAGTGCTGAAACACAAATGTTTGCAGCAGTCCTCACTGTGGCTCATTTTTAATTATTTTATAACTTATGTACCGGTTCAATGATATAGTGGAGATTAATCAGTATAAAAGTGATTGTTATGATACAGTCACTTGAGATTCTGACTTTTATCACTTACAGGACCAAACATCATCATCTCATCTTAGAGCTGAGAATGTTTTGCATCTTCTAGGAGCTTCATGGCTTCCTAGAGCATTTGCCCAGTGCTTGTCATTGAAAACAACGTGATGGTGACATAATGATAAAACCTGACATAACAGGTTCTTTGAACCTATCTGTCTGATTCTGAGTTTCAAACAAACAAGTTGAGAAGTTATTCCCCCCCATCTCCTGAACTGCACTATCTGTGTACTGCAACTAAACGGGGAATTCTGAAAGGTTATGTTTAACCCCCCACTACCTCCTGCATCCAGCTGCTCTGCGCACAAGTTAAGAACAAGTAACTCTGAATGGAGGTCAAGAATTAGAGGGATTAAAGAATGAATCTATTAAGCTAAGAAAAAAAATCCATTTTTCCAGCAGAACAATTTCATTGGAAATGATACCTTGGCTTTATTAAGTCTACAAAATCGGTTCCCAGGAAGAGTAAGGAAGAACTGTAGAAAAGTATGTGTTTGTATCTCTGATGTTCAGTTCACTGCAGGGCCACCTCAGCAGTCTGTACATCTTTCTTAAGAGAGGGACTTTGAATGTCTAAGACACAGTTAATAGGTAATATTCTAGATTTAATTAGTGTCCCCCTTTGGTGAGGAGTATCACTGAGCAGATTTAGAAAAGTTGAGTTTTTATCAATCGTTTCCTAGACTGGCAAGAAGCAAGATTTCCTCTGGGACTGAGTGAATTAGCAATGTGCTATTAAAGCTTATGGAGTTGAGCTGATCTACTGCAGCTGTGCTTTCTGTGGACCATTCTCTATGAATTTTTGAGCTAAACAATAGTGTTACTGGTAATTTCTGCTTGTCCTGCCCAAAGCAAGAATGCATCTACCGTCTTGTGTTTTAAGACTTGCTCCTATCTGCCTTGATGCTGAGCCTCCAGCCCTGTTGGAATGGATATCAGCTCAATGCTCCTGACCCCAATCCCTCACCGAAGGGTCTTGTTGGGACCTATTGCAACTTATTGTGGGGTGGGAGCAGTGACCTGGACTGAACAGCGTGACATCTGCATGGACACACCAGGGCAAGCAGTACAGCTACATCTGTGTCTCTTCTTGTTCCTGGAGCGCATCCCAAGGCAGGCGATCCTCTTAGTGCGAGTTAGATGAAGCTGGCTGGGTAGTCGCTGATGCACTGTGAGTCATGGCCAGCAGAGATTCCTTTCTCTCCTGGAAAGAGAGCCTCAAGAGCTGAAGGGAAGTACCCACATACAGCTGGCAGCTGGTTCTTCACATCAGGGACACAGACTTGTGAGAGGTGAAAGGGATGAGATTTTCCAACTTTACTTGCTTTTGTCTTGTATGTTAGAACAATAAATTAAGTCTATAGAACACAATTAAGAAGAGCTTGTGCCGTGCATCTAAACAGCAGCACCTGCCCCTCTCATGTATGAAAACATGGGGGCTTTAGAGAGGTTTCCAACCGTTTAAGTAATTTATCCTATTTCTCTACATAGGAGAAAACTTGTTATCTTTTCCCCTTTGCCCTTCCCGTAGTCTATTGCCAGTGAGGTTTATTTAACAAAACTATTGTCAAATATGCATATCTATTAACTGCCACATCACATTAAGTCTTAAGTGATTTGTTTTCCTCTGTTAAACTTAATTACAGACCAAGAGGCAACCTAACATAATACAAGTGACAAAAATTGACAGGACACGTCACAACAAAGTGTGTCATCCTGGAATACCAGGAAGGCAGTTCCCCAAGCAAAGAAGTGATATCACCCATGCCCTGACTCCTCTTTCAGCTTCCTTTCCTACACATGAGGTCAGAGTTCTCAGCTTGACTTGCAAAACGTCTGAAAAATTAAATTATTTTCTTTCCTGATTGCCCGTCAAATCAGAAGTCACATCCTGTATATCATTTGTTAAATGTCCCTTCTTTTTGTATGCAATTGTTCTCTAGGGCAGCCTTGTTTACATCAGGCCTTGTTTCTAACTCCTCCTGGTTCCTGTCTAGCTTGTGACTCCCTGTATCAAACCATCTTCATCTGCTCTCCTCGTTCTTGAACAGCAGTAGTGAAACACCCACCGCTATTGTAATACATTTCTTTGGGCTTTATTCTTCCTGTCCATGCAACAAATAATTTAGATTCTGAAGAGATAGTTATTTGCTTGGTTTAGGTTCTGCAAGAGCCACAGTCTTAAGCTGAAGGTTACAACCATGTCCTTACTAAGCTGTATAGTCAGAGTGGATGCTGGGACTCAAATGAGAAATTCTCTGCTAAATATATTTGAAAGAGAGAGATTTTCTTTAATCATGTTAATGATGCCCTCATGATCAAGAAATACATGAAACGGGTAGTTTTTCCAATAATGATTCTTTCCCTGAGAAGTCACTTCTAGACTTGTTTTGAAAACTCATATTGTTGAGTGAACAGCAATTCAACTTTTTATTGGTCAGCCTCCACTGACATTTTTTGATTATCCCTGAAGATCCTGTCTGTCTTCCAGAAAGCCTTGTTCTTTCCCTGCAGAGCTTTGCTCTTTGTTTGCCTTTCCAAAGGTCTAATTTCTTCTTCCAAAGGTCTAGCACAATTTTCCACCAATCGAGATCCTCTCCCCAGACCTCCACTTCGTCTATTTGTAGGGTCTTGACATTGCTCAACAAGGTCATGGTTTTTGTGTTTGGTTTTTTGTTGTTTGTTTTGTTTTGGTTTTTTCCCAGAGAGTCATGTTCTTTTCCCAGGCAACCTTGTTCTTGTCTTGGAAGATGATCATATACCTGTGTTTTTCCCCATAATGACACAGCCTCTCTCTTGGTCTCTTCCCATTTCCTAAGGCCCTATTTTTCTTCCGGTAATGTTATCACCTTCGCTTGTAAATCTGTAATTAGTTGACTTGTAGTATTCTTGAAATAAACCATTGGCTTGTAACCAAAGAAATTATCTAGCAAATTCAGAAACCGTGAAGTACCACCTTAAAAGTGACATGATCGTAGGCCAGTCTGTGAGGTGAAGCAAGATCCTATAGTGGCAATTACAAGATTGAGTTAAAAGATGAAACGATAATACTATCAATGAGTTCTTAGCTTAGAAAATAATTAGATAATTCTAGTATAAAATTATTTTTATTCCAAGCTCTATAAATTTAAAAGAAATGTAGTGTTATATTTTAATTGTTGAAATCCTAAAAGAACTAAAAAAATATCAAATAGCCAAAGTAATAATTGGAATTGTGTGTTAATTCTTTGTCCTTTCTGTTAACAGCTACTATGGGTCTAAATCTCTATTTATTTTAGGGTAGGAAAACAGAGTTCTGGACATCTTTGAACATTTTCCATGATGCCTTGTTATCAATCCTCCATCAAATCTGAAAAATTCAGATTAAGATGTAATTGTAGTTCTCCTTAGTGACAGAAAATAGTCTCCTTTTTCAGTCGGTTTGTTGTCATGGTTGCCTCCGTGATGTGAAACGTATAATGTATAAGGTGAATCAGAAGTACTTTGGGGCATAGTTCCATACTGTCAGTACTGATGCATCAACCTGTATCTTAAAAATACACTTTTGTTTAAATGGGATCTAGGGACTGATGTAAGAATTATTAGATGAAATTTCTATGATCCAGATTAGAAGATAAGGGTGTTTCTGCCCTTCAAATGCGTGGGTGCCCACAGCAGGTGTGTCTTAGAAAAATAAACCCCACTTGCAATAATCCAATAAACCTCCCAGGATGCCTCAGACTTGAAGTCCAGGTCCAAATTTTCCAGGGGGCTGGAGTGACTGGAAATGTGTTTATTCTGACGTAAGTTACAGGTTGGTCAGATCTCATGAGCAAGTTCTCCATAGTCAGTTGTCTTCTGCTTTACCTTATTTTGGGATGTTCAGATGAGGGGATTTCTCTGCATAATGTGGCAACAGTAAAGAAGAGACGCAACCCACGAACTGTGAAATTATTGCACTTTTTAGGACCTGAAGGCAACTGCATTGAATGTCAAAGGAGGCATTTAGAGCAAGAAAGATTAAGATAGTACAATAATAAAATAGATGTAGATAATGCTTAGTACAATCTGTTTCATTGGAAAGTGCTCACAGTAAGCACAGCACTGGGATCGCAGTGGGATATACTAAGGAAGCAAAACTGTCAGTGGTTATTTTTTTTCAGAGAGAAACATCCTGAGATGCAGAGAGAGCTCAGGAGCTGGAANGAAGCAAAACTGTCAGTGGTTATTTTTTTTCAGAGAGAAACATCCTGAGATGCAGAGAGAGCTCAGGAGCTGGAAACCATCAGGCTAACGCTGTCCTCCATGTACAACTATGGCCCCTCCTTTTCTAGCGTGGTGCTACACAGATGTTATCTCTTGGCACTCCCTTTCAACATTATAGGCTTGAGGTCAGTGCTTTCCCTGACGGACTCAGCTTCTGACCTCAGAGTGAGGGACCACGACCCGTGGCTTGTTTTCCTGATTGCAACCTCAGTAGCAACACAGACGTTTGCTTGATGCCTTCTGAATGCTGGGGCGGCTTGCTATGCTCCCCACCTTGTGCCACAGACACAAGTATCAGCAGCCCCCAAAATGGGGATATTTTACTTAGGAATGTTTGCTCTTGAGTTGTGACAGGGAGATGGGGTAATTACAGGCTTATCATGTTGTTTTTATAGGTGAAAAATTCGTCCAAGGATGTCTTTGATATATGAGCTTGGATTGGCCACCAGGGTATGGATGTTCTCCTGGATTAAGTGCTTTCTAACACAGCATGCTAACACAGTGCTATGTCACTCTGAGGGACAGCTGCTCGAATCGCTGAGAGAACCAAATCACTCTCTGTAGACATTTCAAATTGTGTTGTAAAAATGGCATTGCATGCTCTCCAGGTATTTCTTAGTCACCATCTTTTTTCGCTGTTTTCCCCCACAAGGCCATTATCAGCTTTCTTGAGATAAATAAAAGCCATCAAGAAAACACAGTGTTTGTACAATTACATTAAGGCCTTTAGGTTAATGGACAGTTTTATTCAGTATCCTTCAGAAAAGAGTGAATTAAAATGTCTCCTTGCATCAGATCATCTGCACCTCTCCCGGTGCTGATGGATGGCTCCCACGCAGGTTCTCCCTGCTCAGATCTCGGGACACCTCCCCCCATGCCCTGCGTGGTTATTTATAGCTGTGCAAATGAATACATAAGTATAATGCAGGTTCAAAAGCTTTATATAAGGAATTAAGGTCAATTATCAAGGTAGGCTTTCTGTCATATAAGTATTGGACAAATTTATTATCAAAGACTACCTGTATTTCAAATTCGATAACAAAGAGCTCTCAGCAGATTTCTTTTCTTTCCCTCCCCATTTCCCCCACATTTTCTTTTGTGGTGCAAGAATGTGCAGAATGGTCTTTTCAGTACTGATCATCAAAGCTTTTAATGGTCAGATGCTATTCTAGTCCTCTGAATTACGTTGTTGGCATATTTAAGTAAAGAGACTGATTTCTCAGGGCAGTGTTTAAACCTTGGGGCTACACAGCAGTCTTCGCTTTCCTGCTATTGAAGATCTGCTTTCTCTTTTCCTCCCCCTTTGTCTCCTCTGTTCAGATTGTTCTTTGCTCTCACAACCTTCTTTTATTAAATTCCAGCCCTGTACCTGATTATCAGTCCAGTCCCCCAGATACCTCCGTCATAGTGGTCTGTTTGCTCCTTGTGTTACCTGTGCCTGTGAAAAGGGTCTCTGCCAAAAGGAATGGGTGATGCTTGGCTGGGAAACACTGTTCTGGGTGAGCGTGGAGGATTGCATCTCTGTGGGTGTGCTCCAGGCGTTGTTTTTACAGTATCTATTCCCAATCCTTAGCTGTCAGACAGTACTTCAACAGCTAGAAAAACATCTGCAGTAAAACCTATGAAAAGTTATCAAAATTCCTAACATGAGCTTGACAAGTAAATTAAAACGTGTGGGCAGACACGTACCCCCAAACTAATCGCTGAAGTGTGACAAACCTGAACGGTTCACACGCTCTCCTGATGCTTCTTGGTACTTTTTCTCAGTGAGGACACAACTGATTTATAAAAGGTGAACAGGTTAAGGTCTGACCGATTCAGTAATATTTTGAGTTGCTGGAAACAAAAATAGATGACATAGAAATTATACAAAGAAGTCACAAACTCTATTACATGCACCTCCTACGTGACATAATGTCACCTGCAGTGAGAAAGTGTCCAGCTTCTTTTACAGACAGGCAACGCCTGTGGAAACAGCCTGACTGCCTAGTTAGGGAGAACGTAAAATCCTGCCTGCTGCCTCCCCTCCTGGGGCAGCCGCAGTGCTTTCCTCTCTTCTCCGGGCACTTGCTCCTAGCGCTGCACTCCTGCCCAAGCTCCTGACTGCCCAGCTCTGTTTAGGCAGTTGGGCACCTCGTTTGAATATTGTGGGTCCCTGTGCTGCTGCAAACCCACTTCTAATCCATAGATTCTGCCCCGAGCTCCTAGACCCACACTATCCTTCCCTGTCCTCTTCTCCTCCTTTTTGGACCATTTCTAGATCTCTTTTCCCATTTCTGTCCTATCAAGAGTAAGATTTTTTTTTTTGGTTGTTGTTTCTTCTGTCTTCCAGCAAGATTCTTGCTCATGAAATGATACCTGTGAGCCACTGAGCTGCACTAACCCTTGTGCTTTGTGCTGTGACCGTGCTATAACTCCGGCAGGCCAGCCCCTCCCTGACACAGGTGGGACACATGGCCGGAGGGACCCAGTGACATTGTATTTCCTATAGAGACAAATCTATAGCATCATTCAGAATTTATAATCTTTATCGACAGAAACTTCCAGTGACTCGTGTGTGCTGCCTGAAACCAAAGATGTGCTCTGAAAGCTCCTTTTTGCTAGCAGTGACTTTGTTTTATGAAGACACTGATGCAGTGTTTAACTAGGATGCTGTTGCGCTCCCTGGCTGCTGTGCTGATTTCCATACGGTGTGGTTTCTGTCTCGGGGCAAGGAAAACACTGCCTCAGAGCACTGCAGCCCAAATTTCATGACAAAATACTTTGTCTAGAGTTTCTCAGCATAGCAACGTAATGTTCCAAAAGGCTTGGTCATAGTCATATTTTATCAGCTAGAGCTGTACAATGCTGTGTTAAATATTTCAGAATAAATTGGAAGTTAATTCAGTGGCACCAATCATCTCCTTGTTCTGGTATGTGATTAAAGAGCTGCTGTCAAAGTGGGTGGGCCAGAAATTAACTTATTTGGACAAGTGTCTAATTTAGTAGCTCTTTTCTTGAATATTTTGCTCCTGCTTCCTTGACTTTTAATTCAATGCGGAGCCAAAATACAAAAGCAACTGACAACAGTTTTCTTCTTGGTCTTGTTTCAAAACAGCCCTTCAGAAAGGCACAAACTGCCCGATGACGATGCATCAGGAAACAGAGTTTGCAGGCAGTTGCTTGCTTTTCCATTTTCCTTGACTGTTATTATAGCCTGCTGTTACTTCTCTTCAGCCAGAGGCGCAGGTTTAGTTGGCAAATCTGCTTTTGCATTCAGCTCACAGAGCTGGACCCTGTGTGGTGACGCCCTCCCAGGTCCTGTCTCCTGTCTCAGCTGGCAGCAAGTGACTCCTAACACACCGGCTGGCCCGGCGGGCAGAAGCAGAGTGGATGACAATGCAGTGAGTGGCACTAGATGTAGATGTTATTTCTGCTTCTGGAAAGAGTGTGACTCAGCCAGGTATTCATAGAAGAAACTATGCTGCCCAGGAGAAGAAATTGCTCTGCTTATAATAAAGCTACTGAAGCTAGCTAGCCCTTTCACACCGTGTCCTGAAAACCAGCCTCCAGGCTCCACGATCTGAGCGCACGAGAAAGGAAACGTGGCTGAAATAGAAAATGCTGAAAGGTTGAAGCAAGGTATTCAAATGTAGGGTACGTGACACATCCAGACACCTGGAATTCACTTTCCTTGGAGGCAGGACGTAAGGCATTAGTTATTCCATCTCATTCTAGCAGTAACTGTGATGAGAATCATCAGTGACACCGAGCTCAAACTCTCCTCCTGTGGTTTCTTTGTAGGTTGTAATCTTGCTCTCTGCTTTGAATGCTGTAAGGAATCTGTGCACGCGTGGGAGCAGGGCAGGAGGAAATCCTTGCTTTGAGAAGGAACCTCGGAGCACCGAAGCTGGCGTTGTCAGGGCAGGCTTCATTTTCTGGTCTGCAAATGCAGCAAAGCTTAGCTTGGGCCTTCTCGTGGTAACCTGGTCGAGTTGCAGTTGTGTTATAGAGCAAATAAACCTGTGGTAATCATACAGACTCACTGCTAGATGTCCCACGCTCCATCTTCAAGAAACAGGTGCTAATAGCAGTCTGAGTGTGGCCGTGGCTGTACTTTTGTCCCCGCTGTACGCTGTGGATAACAGCTTTTTGCTTCCTGCTACTTTTCATACTGGCAGTGATTACTACATAGGCAGCCAGCATCATTTTCACCCTAAGTATAAAAGCTCCTTTTTTCCCCAAGATGATAATCTTGAGAGGTGTCCTGTAAAGAAAACTAACACTTTGTTAACTATGTAATAGATGTGCATAGCTAGGTTGACATTTTCAGTGTCAAGCCAACACTGAATGGTATTAAAAGGAAACAGGTTGACAACTTCTTTTCTGGACTCACAATAAATGTTCTGACTCTTTTGTACTGTGCTTTAAATTAAAAAAAACCCAAAAAACCACAAAACCAAACTACCATGAAATCCAGAAAGCATTAGGTCAAGACAATTATTCTTTCAGGTTTGTTCTGTGGCTTGTTTGCCTGTAAAAATGGTTTTGCTTCTTGCATCGTAGCGCGTTGCTTGCTCAGATCTGAGAAGCAAGATATGGTCCTTGTTTCTCTGATCCGTTATGGATATTGCTGCATGGATGAATTTCTTAATGGGATTGCTGGGGAATTTTTTTTATGGTGGGTGTGTAGTTAGACTGATTTTTTTCTAAAGGAGACAAGGCACTTGCCAGTGGTGAGACCTGAATTCCAGTGGTTCAGAGCGTGTCCTCACATGTTCCTGTAGCTGTTTCACTCTTCTGTGACTCCCATTTTTTTCTCATTCATATACATTGCTTTTCAGATTTTTGGTGGTCAGCGTGAAGGTAAGAACTTAACTGAGCAAGTCTGTGACTGGATAATTAAATATTTCTGTATCACTTGTGTATAAAACAGGCATAATAACACTTAATTTTCTAATTCCTTTGAAGCTTTGCCATTCATTTGTCCTTTTACAATAAATAGGGGTAGGTTAACACTCACTATTTTTAAGATTATTTTATTTCCAGTGTGTAAATATAAATATACACTAAGATTTCTTATCCTGTATGCCTGCCTCTATCTTTTTTGTGTGCTATGTTTTCAGGCATTTCAGCTGAAATGATTAATTTTAGAAGGCATACTCTGAGGAATACATTGCATGCAGCTGTAGGGATTTGCTACTTAATTTCTTCTGATTGTTTTGCTTCCAAAAGCCTGCACCCCACTCCACCAGCCCCCTGTACATAGCCCACATCGCTGTCTGCTCAAAACTCAAACACTGTTTGTTTCTTAAAAAATTTCTTGGTGAATTTACATTCTACCTACTTTAGCTTAAAGCAAAGCAATCTTTATGACAAACTACTTCGGGGTTTCTGCCCATCACAATGTTTTTAAAAGCTGGTTATACACCTCCCAGCTGTGCAAGCAAAATCAAGATATCTGTTCATAATAGATTTTAAATAGTTTATGACAATTTACATACAATACAAGCATGTATGACCTTTTATGCTTTCTTTTTTTACTTCTTGACTGATGTAATTTCCTTAGAATAGATTATTAGCGTAGACTATTTTTTTCTCCATTATCCTATTGCTAAGACTATGATCACAAGCCTCTCTACTCCGTAGACAGGATAAGAAGGCTTGACATTAGGAAGAAGTTCTTCACTGAGAGGGTGATTGCTCATTGGAATGCTCTGCCTAGGGAGGTGGTGGAGTCACCATCCCTGGAGGTGTTTAAGGAGAGATTGGATGAGGCTCTTAGTGCCAGGGTGTAGTTGATAAGTAGGAGTAGGTGTAGGTGTTGGGTCATAGGTTGGACTCGATCTCAGAGGTCTTTTCCAACCTTGTGATACTGTGAAGAACAATTTTAATCATTTGGTTACAACTTTTGAAATGCTAGGTTTAGTTCTAAATATTTAAAAGTACTGCCCAGAAATAATAGATTAACGTTAAGTATGGAGATGTCCTGAGTCCCCTGAACTAATTGGACCTGCTTTGAATAGTGTGTTGGAGTAGAAACTTCCAGAGATCACACCCTAGCAAAATTATTCCATGACAGTATGACTGTGACCTTTGCCTTTGGGCTAACCATTGCCGTGTGCCGCTGGGCCAAAGCATCTGTTTTGGAAAACTCTGTGAATAAAAGTACCACGAGGCTGACAACTTCCAGTGAGAGATTCCAGCCCACATGGAGGTCATGCAGACTTTTTATCAGCAAACTGTCCTGATTTCTCCCTAGTTGGTGGGGCAGGAGGTGCTGCGGGCACCAGGGCAGAGATTCCCTTGCAGTGCCTGGGGAGATAATGGTGGAGTGGTTTTATCCTGAAGGGCTGCACCCTGTGTGAAGAGTCCGTGCTGTAGCAGGAGGAAAGTGGAAGGAGGAAGGTAATTTTCCCCAAAACTGTTATGTACTGGCCATAACCCGCATTGCCCTGCACTGGCTGAAGTGGGAGAAGGTAGAGCACTTGGGAAGGAGTGAGGCTGAGAGCCTGGCAAAGAGAAAGAAAGTTATTGCTTTAAAATTTGTCTTTTTGTTTCTCACTGCTTGAATTTGTTTTAATTGGCAGTAAATTAAATTAATTTTCCCCAAGTTGAGTGTGATTCACCTGTGATAGTAATTGGTAAATGATCATAGAATCATCAGGCTGGTAGACACTTTCGAGATCGAGTCCAATCGTACTTGTCTCCCTGCTAAACCGCGTCCCTGTCTTTGTCTCCAACCATGAACTTTCTTATCCTACTTTGTCCCACTGTCCTTCTAGGTGGGAGAGAGTCACGTTGAGTTGATTATTACACATCACTATCGCACTGCGGTTTCAAAGCAGTGTCAAATGTTCCCTCGAAGTAGCCTGAAAATGTCAAGAGCTACAGATCAATCAGAGAAAGAAATTTTAAATAATTGCACCTTAGACTGGAAAGCAACATTAGTGTGGGCTGTGTGAAGAGGGGAACGCATGAACAGGGAAAAGCATGGAACCAGGAAGAAACTCATGGGTTTTTTCTTGTACCTTCCACTTGCCATGTGTGTTACTGGGAAGAAATGGGAACAAGCTGTCCGCTAAAATATCATGTGAGTTACATTCAAGTTTTCAAATCCAGCAATTCTTTCTGCTCACGCATAATTGCATACAGCACCTTGAGAGAGATAAAATGAGCGCTATATGGTGTTTCTAATGTGAAGATTAATGAAGACTGAAGCACCTTCAGTGCAGAGTCATTTGCTGGACTGGACATTACATTACTGTTGCACTTCTATCAGTGAGCTCCCGCCAGAAGCTGCTGCTGTGGGAATAGAGGGCTGTGCACTTGTCTTGTTTGTATCCTACAAACCCCTGACGACAGCAGGGTTATTGTACTTTATGGGAAAACTTTGAAGTGAAAAACTCTAGTTTTCTATTTTTCACTTCTTTATTGCCACCACTGCAGTTTTACTTCACTTATAAATTATGCACTGTTTGCCCTCTTGAAATTGTCTGGGTTTTGAGTTTTATGCTTTCCAAATGTTTTTTTTTCTTCACTGCTTTAGGTCACTTTGTATGGTATGTGACTCTGAGTGCTATTTATGGGGATTTGATTTATTGCCTTATTCTCTCAGATCCAGCCAGTCTATTCATGTATTTTGTTTTGCTCTCTCAGAATCACATTTTCCCTGTAAACTAGTCTAACTTGGTTTGGAAAGAAAGTCCTTTTTGAAAAAGACCTACCTAACATATAGACTTCAGCACCTTTACTATAGGGAAAACCAATTCAGACAAGCTGATCTTTCTTACATATTTTTTTCTCCTTTCTCTATTTTCAAATATCATTAGAAGACTATTTGCTCCGTTCTGGTTTCAAGATTTATTTCCCCAAGTTCTAAAATGTGTCATATAGGATTAGAACCGCTCTGGTTTTATACAACAGATGGGAAAGACTGTCATAACTGGTCAAGGAATGTAGGATTTGGCTGCCTACAGGAGCTGTCTAATGACGATGGCTGATATCGCATAGGGCTTGTTAGGAACCCAACCGCCACCGGTTACCTGAAATGGTATTGGTGCTTATGTCTATGCAACCAAATATCCCAGTTGTGTTGTGTCAGTCTTGCTCTCTGAACTAAATTACGTAGGCAGAGATCGAAGGAGAAAGGGACCCCACTGTATTCCTTTTCTGTATCTGCAGCCGGTTTCCTGCTGGCAGCGCTATAGGTGTCTTCCGCTGCATGGAGCCCCTGTCCACAGCTGGGTGAAAGTATGAAAGCAGCTTAGAGAGCCTTCATGAAGCTCAAGAAATGAAAAGTGTGGAGGTAAAGTGGAATGATTTTTCTGGCCGTCCTCTGGTCTTGACCCAAAAGCACTTCAAAGCTAAGGCATGAGGATGTCACCCCCACATCAAGTGATGCAGTTCCGCTGATTCCAAGGGAGCTGTTTTCATACAAAATAAACTTGAATCGAACCCAGAGGTGGCAAAATCCTTTAAAAGTAAAACTAGTAACTGTTGTTTTAAAACTATTTAAAAAGTGGCCTTTTTTATACAGCTGCATTAATATCAGAGCTGAACAGCAGCTTTTATAGTCTAAGATTAAAGCGGAAGGAGTTGTGAGCACTGTGTAAGATAATGATCTTCTGTATAAACTACCTGCCTGAGAGAATAGGTGTCTACATGTTAATAAGGCAAATGTGCAGAGACAAACCATCTCAAATACCTTGTTCCATTCTTTTCCTATACTTCTTTTTGGGCTCTGTGAGTGCTCTGATGAGATCTTACCTACATCCTGGCTGTGTGGGAGTCGATTCTTCCTCCAAATTGTCTGTTGTTATCCTAGCAGGAGGTGTGCCTGGTAGGCTGATGTAAATTAATGATTAGACAAGGGTTTCGTGCATTTTCTGTTTTAAACCATAGTTAGGTGGTTTCACAGTTCTTTGAGATTAGCTTTGTACCAGCTTAACTACACCAAATGTAGAGAAGCTGTTCCTGATTTATAGTGAAAGGATGCTGAATAACAAGACATTTATAGGCGTTTTGTCACTTAAATAAGCTGGAGAAACACAGCATGTCCGTTCTAGTGTGATTTCCTGCAGACACGCAGTAAGCCTGCCTTGGTGTTAACGATGGGGAGCAGCAGGATGCTGCAGAAAGGGCAGGGGCAAGGCACAGCTGACCTGCGCTTGGAACGCTGCTGCTCAGGGCAACTTCATCTCTGCCTCTGTCTCCTCTCGTTCTGCGTTTCGATGATAAACTTAAAGGTAGAACTGTCTATTGCTATGTAAAGAGAAAGTGTGTAGCTCAGAGGGGGTCCTGACAAAGTGGGGGGCTGTGGTTGTGCTGTAGTACAAACCACAGTCACGCAGACACCACTGGGTTAAGTGTCCCAGCACGGCTCAGTTTGAAAGCTACCGTCTCCTAAGAGGATGGAGAAAGGATATGTGCACGCCTGGGATGCTGTCTCAGAGCACAGGTTGTGCTGGGTATCCTTGACTGTTAGATGCCTGGAAAAATATTTAAATCTTAGTGTATTGTTGTTCTTCTGTGGGCAGTTTTCATGTAGCAGTTTCATTATCCAGCAGTGGAAACAGCCTATTGAGCACAGAATTTGTTTCCAAGGGAATTGTTTCCTGGCCTCTAATCAAGTTGATGTTTTTTAATGCTATAATATCAGATTATTCAGTACTGTCATATGGGTACTCTGCAATGCTTTTCTATTGTTACAACATCAACATTTCATTAAGCTGAATGTTATTATGCAGTTTCAATTATCTGAGTCTTGCTTCTGAAGACATTTCTAACACCTCCACGTTAATGTTAAATGTTTATTTTATATATTTACCCGCCGTATATGAAGGAGAGGAAAGCTCCTGGTTCTAATTGGGCTGTGAAAAGCTCCCCCAGAATACACCAGGGACGGTTACCCTAAACTTGGCATATAAATCCCTTAGAAGGAGCACTGATTTACCATAGGCCTTTGAGGATATAATATGAAATTTAGGTAAAACTAACAAAAAACATAGCAAGTTGAAAAAGCAGTATAGCCTGATGCCTCACAGAATACCTCTGGGCAAAGCGACCTGCTTAAGTCGCAGAAAAAAAGACTGAATGGGGTTTTTAATGATATAAAATTTCTGGCTGGAGTTTAGATCTAATGAATTCTTATTGGTATTCAACACAACCACTGCAGACACTGCAGCAATTAGGAAAAGGAAGCAGCAAAGGCTGCCCACTGTCCTGCAGATTTTTGTAGGCACTCTTCAGGCCCCTTTTCCCTGGGAATGTGCCTGTGTTTTCAGAGAAACCATACCTAAAAGCGAGGCAGGACAGGGAGCAGCAGAGGAACAGAAGGGTTTGTTAGGCACCTCACCACCCTGTACTAGTGAGAACACAGGGGCACGTCGGTGGAAAGAGTAGATAAAAATCATGACCATTACTGGCAGTGACCTCCTTCAAGAAAGGGGTTTGGGGCGTAGTTTGTTGTGTAGTTCCACAAATACCAGTGAGAGACTGCTGGAGAAGTCTTTCTGTGGGCTGAGCAAGGGGTAGCTAATTATCACTGCTGATCACTGCACTTCAGGGCAGAATTCACATCATCCAGATGGGCAGCTTAGTCTTGCTTGTTCCAAGGTAAAACCTACGAAGGACCTGGGGCTTTAGGGCCTTGGGGAGGAGGGAGAAACAGTCTGATAAGTATGACAAGTCAGACAGGGGCTTCATTTCCTGTCCTGCTGCCACCAGTGGAGTTTCCAGCACCTAAAAGAGCATTTATATGAAAATACAAAATAATTTTATAGCTCAAAACAAACATAGGAAGAAGATTGCATCTTCCTTCATCAGTTAATAAATGATTAGGACTTTCTCCCATTTTCTGACTCATGCTCAGATACATATTTCTCCCTCTCCAGATCTCACTCAGATACAGGCTTTGCCTCATGGCCAGGGATGTTGCTAAATATTGCTCGAACAGGCATCCCGTGCACCTTACCTGTCTGCATGGAACGAGTGCTCGTCACTGGCAGATGGCCTAGAATTTCACTGTAATTTATATTTGAGTAGTGTGGGGCATTTTACTGCATAATGGGGATGTGAGAATCTTTAGAGGTTCGGAATAAGTTGCAAAATATCACATCAATTTATACTGCTTTGAAATGATGCACATAGCTTAAATATTAAATAACAATGTGGAATCTGTCATAATATTGCAAATTACTTAATTTGCAAGCAGATCAACATACATGAAAGCAGAGACTTCAGAGATGCGCAGGGGATTTAGGCATGCCGGTTCCACATTTTTTTAATTGGATTGGTGATTTAAATTTCTCAGCTGGCATTAAAAAAATTCAAATGCTTGTTGTGTATAATATATAATAATAAATTAT